>JAECUM010015376.1:0-31816 GCA_016617855.1 Megalonaias nervosa
TAGATACCTGCAAGACGAGACAGGTAGATACGTCTGTCAGTTCTTTAGATATCTTAAAGATGAGACATAGGTAGATGTCTGTCAGTTCTTTAGATACCTGCAAGACAAGACAGGTAGATATGTCTGTGAGTTCTTTAGATACCTGCAAGACGAGACATAGGTAGATATGCCTGTCAGAACTTTAGATACCTGCAACAAAAAGACATATGTCTGTCAGTTCTCTAGATACCTGCGAGACGAGACATAGGTAGATATGCCTGGCAGTTCTTTATATACTTGCAAGACGAGACATAAGGTAGATATGTCTCAGTTCTTTAGATACCTGCAAGACGAGACAGATATGTATGTCAGTTCTTTAGATACCTGTAAGACGAGACATAGGTAAATTCGTCTGGTAGTTCTTTACATACCTAAAAGGCAAGAGTTGGTTCAGTATACTGGTCTGTTCTAAAGATGCTGGTGATGGTGACACGGCAGTAGTCCTTGTATCTAGGTCCCACTACGTTTAAAACCATCAATGCACAGACAAAACTTAGTCTTACCCTGATGTATCTGGCACTCATTGGGACAACTATACAACGCTGCCTTAAGTGTTTTTTGTTCTTTTATTCATGTTGTAGAACAAACATTTATAATGTCGACAATTTCTGGCCGGGTCATGTAGAAGTGGAAAGATTCATTCCAAACTCAGCAGGAACATAGATTTCCAAGCCACAAAATGGAAGATTTTTTAGTCGATTAAACTTCATGTGTTCCTAAAGTGGTGTTATTGCAGAGTTTTAGCCGATACCTCCTTTGGTGTGCTTTTGCTGGTTTGAGGTGAATTACGTGCATTACTCCAAAGATCAATTGAAAAGAAGAAAATTCTGGATGTGGGAAGCAGTTTTCAGAGTGTCTCTTAAATAAGTTGTTTGAAAGCGAAAAGTATCCACATGAAGTAACCTCAGATTCGACGATATTGATATGTTTGGCATTTCGAAAAAGATAAGTTGACTGGACGCCATATTCTAGTGCTCTATCACTGTTTAAATTGTAAATGTTCGAAAGTAATGGTCTCATCATGTTTTCATCTTATCGCACGAAATGAGAAGAAGCAAAATTTTATTTTCTATTTCTTGACAAGCCTTTTGTCTATTGTTCAAGAATGTGTCTGACAATGGAAGACTTTGTAACTCGTGTTAATTAAGCGGTCCACATTTGACATTTCTTTGTATATGGGTAACTGGGTGCTGTGTAAAAGAACGCGCATAAAGTAAAAGCAAACATCTTTATTTGCTACTTTATCCCACCACAAAAAAACACTTAAGTAAACGGATACTATCTAATAACAAGGTGCGTGTTGTTATTAACTGAAAGGAAGTCTCGTTAAAAGATTCTCAGTGGCATCAAGCGTGAAATAAACTTGTATCGTATCTACTCCTGCATCTTTCCCGAGGGTGTAGAGTTGCACAACCGCTCAAGTTGGAGTAATAAGAAATGCAACATTTGATTTTGTTTCTTTTTTAAACGAATGTTCCCTTCAGCCCAAAATCCATTAGTTTGAGCGAAGGCTGTCAAAGATATCCGACCAGGTCATATAGAACACCTGACCATTATCAGATCACTGGACGTCTTCAACTGACAGAAAGCACGTTCTATGTGTATGTCTGGTGATTTTATTTTCAAGGTATTTGGAATTCTTTGTGGATATTTAAATACGGATAAGGAATTTAACTGCTCGTATAGTGCTCTTTCATTATTTAAACAGGAGTAGTGGTGAAAGTGCTGGTGAGGATGACGGCGGTAGTGGTGCTGGTTGTCTAGGTCCCGCTACATTTAAAGTCATCATACGAGAAGCCATCAGACGCTAAGTATGCTACCAGTACACGACGAATATATCTGGATGTCGAAACATATTTCCTCTGTGTTTAGTTTCATACGAGATTATCCGATTATTGGGAGCTGTGTCCATGATCTATTAAAGATATTGAACTGATGTAAACAGAATCAACCGCTTTGAACATAGAGAACATTCCTGCATTTTTGGGTGGTGGGTGGGTGGTTGGGTGCCTAAAGGTGTCAATCCACAGAGACCCTTGGTATAGGGTAGTGTAGATCAGGTCAACTTCTATCTTCATGCGATAATCAGGATCAGAAAGAATAAATGCAACATATCGAGTTGCACCAGAAAAGCCCTGACTTTTTTGGACTAAGTATCAAAATGATTGGACTGTCAACAAATCGATCCCGAACTTTCCGGACAAAGAGTCAACATTTTCTGACTGTTGCAAGATAGACTCTGACGTTTTTTTAGACAAAGAGTCAAAATTTTCTGACTGGTGCCAGATGGACCCTGGCTTTTATTTGTCGGACGAAGTGTCAAATTGTTCAGCTCGCACCAGATAGTAATTGGCTGTTGTCGAACGAAGTGTGAAAACGTTATGACAAGACTGACCCAGACATTTGTTCGCACAGTGTCCAAATGATCTTTTTGGTACGAGATAGAGCTGACGGCCGAATCGTAAATCAACGACTCTACTCTAAATAAATGATTCACCTGCAGATAAATGATTCCAGTTGTAAATGGTCCGTTCGATCAAAGAAAATAAACCTTATGGCGACGATGAAGTATTTCTACATATATGGATGTGTAGTTTTTTTTTTTTTTTTTCTGGTGTCATAATTCGGTTTCATATTTAATTTACTAATCACCATGCATAAATACTGAAAACGATTCTCTCCCTCCCTCTCTCTCTCTCTCTCTCTCTCTCTCTCTCTCTCTCTCTCTCTCTCTCTCTCTCTGTAACTTAAGCGGATTTTAACTGAAGTTTTCGTTCTCCATATTGATGATAATTATTTAAAAAAAGACACGCCTTTAGTACCAGGAATGTCTCCTGAATCCACGTGTAAACTGATGTTGGAAAATTTTTCTCCTATCCTTCCCCAACACTTGTCCAAAACTTTTCGATCGATCCCCACCATTGCCCAAACTAGTCTTCTGTGCCTTCACTAACATCTAGCCAACGCACAGTAGAACGGAAACTAGATGTATGAGAAGAGATAATCGAAATATGTATACACATGTATTGCTGTTTATGTGCTCCTTCAAGCCAATTACGGGTGCACATGCATTGTTGTTTATGTGTTCCTTAAAGCCAGTTATGTATGCACATGCATTGCTGTTTCTGTGTTCCATCCAGCTGGAAAATATTATCTAAGTATTTTAATCGTTATTACATCTTTCAGATAATTAAGACTTACCTTAAGATACTTAGTGTGATGGACCATATATTCATTATTAATCTCTCTTTCGTGTTATAGACAATACATTCTCTCTCTCTCTTTCATCAACTGCCCCAAAACTAGTTTCAATATCTAATAAATGACAGTCATAAATCTCGTATTAAAGATCTAGCTAATAAATAATCACATATATATGGTCTGTACAACTTTCGTTGGGACACTAGGTAAATAACGCCAAGTTTATGACTGACGCCGATATTTGATGAAACAATATCTCTTTTCGTGTATTAGCTGTTGACGGTTGTCATCACATGTGATCTGCTGATACGATACGGACAAAATATTGACACTGAAACTCAAATACACAAAATTAAAATGTTTCATGTTTTGTGTATTAATCTTAAATATCAATATAAAATCGTTGTATACATAAACCATGCCCTTTGTTAAAAGGGGGAGAGGGAGGGGCTAGAAGAAACTGTTTGTCTCCTTTTTAAGTAAGATGATGACTAATTTAGTAAAACAAAATGTCGATTTTGATAATTTTTCATAAAATGATAGATTCTAATATGTACTTTATTTATTATGATTTAATATTTTATTAATGTGTATAATGCCCTAATATTGAGTCCCCCAAATCCTATTTTTGTATTTGCATTTGACAAAGTTTCTGAAATAATATATGGTTTGGACTAAACTTTCATTATCGCCAGGAATTAATATTTAAAAAATTTCATGCCCTATAAAAATTATTGATTTTGTTTTTCTTAGTTCTCGGCTAATTTTGATCATTCTTGAACATTATACTGTTAGAACAGAGTCTATTTTAACTGTTTGGACAGAGAGTCTATTTTAACTGAATTCATTTAATAATGCCTATTTCTACGACTCTATGCTCTTAAAATAAGTAATAGAAAAGAATGAGAAGAAACAATTTTTTTTTTTTTTTTAAATTCATAAAATAATTTATTTCCCAAAAATACAAAGTGAAAATGTTAAAAAAAAGAACTTATGGTATTGCCAATTAAATCTCAAATAATCCTAGAATTACTAACACAATCCCTAATGTGTTCTGAATGTTCTTTAGTGGTATTCCGAATAATGTCCAACGATGAAAGTATTAATGTGTTCGTAGTGGCTGGTAGAAGCCAATGTACTAATGTACCAATGGCTTGAATTGTACTGATGTGCATATAGTCATTTGTTGAACTACAGCAGTATAATCACGGGCTTTCTTGTTTGAATTCACTAGAATTCCCAGATAATATTTATTTCCAAGAATATTATAGAGCACTTTGTATTTCCAGAGAATAATAAATAATTACACACAAATCATAATCTGAATACAACAATATAAATTATTTCTGCCCAGATGTTATCGCAGAGATAAATATCTTTCCTGCCAACAAGATTATATTGTTATGTATATTTAATTTTCATTGTTTGTTTGTTTGTTAGGTTTTTGATTTTCATTATATGCTATGGATAATTGTATTTTGGACTTGACTGAAATCAATTCATTTTCTACTGACCTGAATCATTGATTTTGCTTTGTAGTAATAAACATGTTTGTCTCAATCTGAGTCTGGAACATTGGAAATTTCCCACGAATTGCAAGGTCTACCTGTTGTTTGCTGCATTTTATATTATAAATTTAGAAATAGTCCTCTAATTATAACCAAGATTTTATTTTGTAAACATTACGAACCTTCCAGAAGGAAACTTTTCATTAGGTAATTGTGTTTTTTTTTTATTTTTAGAAATGCTAATTGTGGCCTGAGATCAGGTAGATGACTATATAATCTTGTTTTCTACAAATTAATTAATCGTGCTATAAGATGTTGAGGCAGAAACAGTTGTATTATTGTTGCGTCCAGTAGCTCATTTGTGCAGAAAGTTATTTTATTAAAATCATCTATTCATTGGAAATACAAAGTACTCTTCAAAAATAACATTCTTGGAAATAGAGACTTGAACTTATCCTGAAATTTCAAATAAGGACATATATTCTTGGGTTGTATGATTGTGATCCAACAGACGACAGTTGGCTCATCACCATTATACGGACCACCTCAATATTATTTGTATTAGTTGTTTACTGAACACAAAAAAAACAACAATGATTTTGGCCAGGTAAACAATGAACTTGATTTTGGACAAGGTCATCTACAAGATACAATTTTATATAATCCAGGGCGAATAATGAAATAAAAAACCAAACAAATAATGCAAATTAAGTAGACAAAACACTATAAAGAGGACATACACGAAAAAAACAGAAATACAAGTGTTTGCTACAACTGGCAAGGCCACTTGTTGATCTTGTACAGTAGTTGTTTCAAAACTTCCTGAACAAGCTGGTTGTCTTTCGGAAATCATATATTTACTGAGGCATACACGTCAGTGTAATCTATTGCCTTAGACTCTTGGTGGATATATAAAATTTGATTCCCTACTATTTATATTGCGTGTGTGTATTATATACAATCTGTATGTGAACCAGTCTAAGCACCTATCGGAATTGGATAACGGAATCTGTAAGACAAAAAGAAGTTTGGCATGTATAAATTTATGAAGAAACTCTAATATATGGTGATTTAATGTATTTAAAAAGTAATGTCTTGTAAAAATAAAACTTGCATAGACTTTGGTTTAGCATATCGTATGTAAGACCTCCATTCTAGTTAATGCTGACTTCTTTATTCTGTATACTGCACGATTTCACATCGTTACAGTTACCCTCTTTCATCCGTAGAGATCTCTAACATTTTGAACTTGCCCCAGTTATTAATCGCACACGTATAATTCCATAATTTATTGCTTTGAGCAGATTGAGAATTCCCATAACATCCGTCATTATGAGAATTCCAAATTGCTCTCGGCGACTCAAGAATTGTCCAATTCAGGGCCTCGGTCAGGATTTGTGGGCCCTAGGAAATATGTTCTGGGGTGAATTACAAAATAAAAATTCTTCTCATCGGCAGTGGGCCCCCTGACCGATGTGGGCCGCAGGAAACTGGTCTTAATTGTCCTACCATGTCCGCTGCCCTGGTCCCAATTCTGAATTTTGTGCAATATATGCTTTGTGTGTTTGATTTCCTTTTGTTAGTTGTTTCTTCACTGACTTACAACTTGATTATCTTGAAACGTTCGCAAGCTATTTTGTAACTATGCCGTTAACACTGTGTGTGTGTGTGTGTGTGTGTGTGTGTGTGTGTGTGTGTGTGAAATAAATTATAACTAAAGATATAAGCCGATTATTTAGAAGTGTACACTCCTTGTGTCTATATTGTCAGGAAAAAACACATTGTGTTTATTTTTAGAGGTATTTGTGTAGAATTAAGTTTGATAAACGGAGAGGTCTTTCATTCTTTACATAAACCTGCTTGTATCAGGCAATACCATCTAAATGGATTACATTATTAAACAGCATAATCCATCAATTTCATTACAGATATACCATTGATTGTTCCAGTGTTCAGGAGAAATATGACCTTCGCCACCTGATGTCTGCGTGACCTCGAAGTTCCGGAGGTAGCAGAGGACACCACGGTCTTTTTTCCTCAGGTCTTTCTTGCCGTGACGAGTTCGATTAGACATTGGTTAGAAAAGAGCAGGGGTCATTTGAAACCCACTCTGCCACGCGTGCCACGCGCAATTATTCATCAACAGTTAATGGCAATGATTTTCACCCAAGGCTGTCGCCCCTTTATACAACACTGCACAACTTTCATGTCCTTTCTTTCCAATGAACACTACCTAATCACACTTAGTCGAAAGATTTTATTTCAAAACTTTGATGATGTTTATTTATTAGTACTGCTTTTTAAGCACATCACTTACTGTAAGTATTAAGGGTAGTGGTGCTGCTCCTGTCATTATGCTGAAATGAAGCTGGAGAAATTGAATCATGTACTGAACGTACTTGTTGACATTAAGAGGAAACGAGTCTGCTGCTTTGAGGAACAAAGCCTATCTCACAAAAATCAAATTTTAAGCATGCAATATTAAGATAAATGCCTCATACAGGTGTTGTAGATGACACTTATAAGTATGTTACGAAAAGAGAGGAGGGCGAGTAAATTATGTAATTTATGGAACACATCTACTTTGCTAAACAAGGTCAATTCATTTATCTACGTATATAAATTTTCGTGGGTTTTCAAAGTATTACTTAGGTTTGTTAGCCCATAACATTTATATATACACTACACATTACGTTCCTGGATAAAAATGCGTGCGCATCATTGTTCGAGTAGCTGTATGAATGTGGTCGCATACATGCATCGACACCGGATTTCACGCGGCAATAATGCCCTGCTTGTTTAATATTTATCCCTTTTTTCTGGACCGCATCCAAAACAAATGATTGCATCCCGCATTATGTGTATTGGATGAAAACATTCAATCCTGTTATGTACTCCACAAAGATGTATTGTTTGAGCAGAGAATTAAGTTGCGCTCTCATGCCTTAACATATCTAATTTACTCAGAGCGATAGAAGTAATGGTGTACGCAAAGGTAATTTTTCAACTCCTCTGCTGCGCATTGACAGTGTGTATTCTCATTTATGTATTAATTAATTTGTAGCTCAGAGTCGTAATTAGCTGTCAAATATCTGGGAGTGGCTTTATTCCTCAGAAATGACATGATATTATGCTAAAGGTTCGCTATGATGGTTATTTCTCGATAGATCTTTGGTTCTCATGTGAGACGACAGCTCCGGTGGCCTAGTGGTTAGAGCGTCATCCTCGGATGCGGGAGGTCGTGGGTTCGATCCCCGGCCGAATCATACCAAAGACTTTTAAAAATGGTACTAACAGCTGCCTCGCTTGGCACTCAGCATTAAGAGGTTAGTGTTAGGACTGGTTGGCCTGGTGTCAGGATAATGTGACTGGGTGGGGCATCATGCTACGTGTCTGCTGCATGATGCCCCAGTGCTAGACATCACTATAAACTGCCACACTGCAGACATCGTAGCGATATGACTGAAAAATCGTTAAAGCTACGTTAAAAAAATCCAAATCCTAATCTCATGTGAGACGCTCATGTACGTCGGGCGTTTCAAATTAGCTCCGCCCCGAAAAGGAACACGTAAAGCGAACATACTGCATCGCTTGCCTTCACTAAGTAAACTGCAACTGAAACTTGGTTTTTCGGGAAACGTTGATATCAGAAGAAACGTTTATTGTATAGACATAATTATACAACTCGTGACAGGGGCTACTTTTTCCTGAAGCTGATCTCAAACCTCGATACTCATTGACATCAGCCACACATATCGCGATATTTCGCTGTCTAGGTTGGCGTTACCCAATAATGGTCGCGTAACAGTTACGCTGTTCTATTTTAAACGATATGTACTATGTGATTATATAGATGAAAACAAAGTTAAAGAAAAAGAACAACATAAAACTAACTTGTAATTTCGTAATTAAATAATTGGTAATGTGATATAATAAACACACCACCAGAAAACTAGGTCCTTGTATCGCGTTTTGGGGGGTTTTGTTTTGGCGGTGGGTGCGGATCCGATATCTTTCCGCCATCAAAATTGACTCAATACAAGAGCGCAGATCAAGTTTCTAAACTGGTAGTGTAGGTCTTTATTGAGGTAATGTGGGTCACTGGGACAAATTACGTAAAACATGCGACATTAGCATATACTAAGCACGTGAGTGAAATAAAATGATATACATAAATATATAATGAACGATACAATTATTAATCATCAAGATTTACAATAAAAGATTCTTAGCGTTTCCTTTCTCTGTTTAAAATCGTGGATTAAAATTTATATTTATTTCTACTTTGTAGGGCACATAAACAAACAGTAGCAAGCGTGTGAATAGTAATATAGGAAAAAAGAAATATACATAAACAAATAATAAGCTATGAAATTATTAGTTACCCTTTGTTTAGAATAAAATCATGGAGTACCTCTCTTCCCGGAAATACATTAAAAAGGTACATACTGAGTTCAGTCGTCAGTTTCTGCTTTGTATTATAGATAAAACTTAACCTGTTAAGGGTTTGCAAAACTTATTTAGGTATATACAGTTTAGCAAGCAGTTCAAAAGTTTTACACTCGCAATCAAAGTTGTGTTCCGTTTCAATATAGACATTCTTTAGTGGTATGGAGTATGATATTATCTATCCATGCCGAGCATAAAATTCAGATACCTGCCCCTAATCTTACAAACTAAGCTACAATACAATGGATTTTCTATAATACCTATATATGGTACAATGGGTTTTCTATACTATCTAGATATGTTTCAGTGGGTTTTCTATAATATCTAGATATGGTTCACTGGGTTTTCTATAATATCTAGATATGGTTCACAGGGTTTTCTATCTAGATATGGTATAATGGGTTTTCTATAATATCTAGGTATGGTACAATGGGTTTTCTATAATATCTAGATATGGTTCACTGGGTTTTCTATAATATCTAGATATGGTTCACTGGGTTTTCTATAATATCTAGATATGGTATAATGGGTTTTCTATAATATCTAGGTATGGTACAATGGGTTTTCTATAATATCTAGATATGGTATAATGGGTTTTCTATAATATCTAGGTATGGTACAATGGGTTTTCTATAATATCTAGATATGGTTCACTGGGTTTTCTATAATATCTAGATATGGTTCACTGGGTTTTCTATAATATCTAGATATGGTATAATGGGTTTTCTATAATATCTAGGTATGGTACAATGGGTTTTCTATAATATCTAGATATGGTATAATGGGTTTTCTATAATATCTAGGTATGGTACAATGGGTTTTCTATAATATCTAGATATGGTTCACTGGGTTTTCTATAATATCTAGATATGGTTCACTGGGTTTTCTATAATATCTAGATATGGTATAATGGGTTTTCTATAATATCTAGGTATGGTACAATGGGTTTTCTATAATATCTAGATATGGTATAATGGGTTTTCTATAATATCTAGATATAGTTCAATGAATTTTCTATAATATCTAGGTATAGTACAATGGGTTTTCTATAATATCTAGATATGGTTCACTGGGTTTTCTATAATATCTAGATATGGTACAATGGATTTTATATAATATCTAGATATGGTTAATATGTTTCTATAATATCTAGGTATGGTTCAGTGGGTTTTCTATAATATCAAGATATGGTTAATGGGTTTCTATAATATCTAGATATGGTTCAATGGGTTTTCTATAATATCTAGATATGGTTCAATGGGGTTTTCTATAATATCTAGATATAGTACAGTGGGTTTTCTATAATATCTAGATATGGTTCAATGGGTTTTCTATAATATCTAGATATAGTGCAATAGGTGTTCTATAATATCTAGATATGGTTCAATGGGCTTTCTTTAATATCTAGACATGGTACAATGTGTTTTCTATAATATCTAGATATGGTTCCTTGGGTTGTCTATAATATCTAGATATGGTACAATGCATCATTCCGATAACCCTACCTACACCTTGGCGGACGGAACAGCTATATAGGTGCTTTGTCCTAGCGACATTTATTGGATTTCATGTGTTGCCTCCTTTCGTATGTAATGCTAAATAACCAATAATGGCGTAGTGCTTTGTGCATCGGCCGCAAACGGTGGTGGCAATTGACCTAAAAAGGATACTTTGTAAATTTAACATCGAAAGTATGACTTGTACCAGAGGGAAGCCATTACAGGTCTATTTGAGTGAATGTGCAAACACGGACCGGCACTGGAGAAGTGCTTATTTATCAGTCCATTCAAGTTATGTTGTCCCCTTGCCTCGATTACTTAGGAACAGTGTTCAAATTTAACAAATTAATTTTGATTGGATGTGGTTTCACAGACTCGAAGCTCAGAAATATATGTTCGATATGCCAAGGTGTTGATAGGGGTCATCGGAACATTGGCTAGTGAAGATGGGTACAATGGGATTTCTATATATAGATATGGTTCACTGGGTTTTCTATACTATCTACATACGGTTCAACGGGTTTTCAATAATATTTAAATATGGCTCACTGGGTTTTCTATAATATGTAGGTATAGTACAATGCGTTTTCTATAATATCTATATATGGTTCAACGGGTTTTCTATAATATGTAGATATGGTACAATGGGATTTCTATAATATCTAGATATGGTACAATGGGTTTTCTATAATATCTAGATATCATTCAACGGGTTTTCTATAATATCTAGGTATGGTTCAACGGGTTTTCTCCAATATCTAGTTATGGAACAATGGGTTTTCTATAATATCTAGATATGGTACAATGGATTTTTTTTATAATATCTTGATATGGTACAGTGGGTTTTCTATAATATCTAGATATGGTACAATGGGTTTTCTATAATATCTAGATGTGGTACAGTGGGTTTTCTATAATATCGAGATATGGTTCAACGGGTTTTCTATAATATCTAGATATGGTACAGTGGGTTTTCTATAATATCTAGATATGGTACAGTGGGTTTTCTATAATATCTAGATATGGTATAATGGGTTTTCTATAATATCTAGATATGGTACACTAGGTTTTCTATAATATCTAGATATGGTACAATTGGTTTTCTATAATATCTAGATATGGTTCAACGGGTTTGCTATAATATCTAGATATGGTGCAGTGGGTTTTCTATAATATCTAGATATGGTACAGTGGGTTTTCTATAATATCTAGATATGGTTCAACGGTATTTTTTATAATATCTGGATATGGTACAGTGGGTTTTCTATAAGATATATGTATGGTACAGTGGGTTTTCTATAATATCAAGTATGATACAGTGGGGTTTCTATAATATCTATGTATGGTACAGTGGGTTTGATATAATATCTATCTATGGTACAGTGGGTTTTCTATAATATCTATCTATGGTACAGTGGGTTTTCTATAATATCTATCTATGGTACAGTGGGTTTTCTATAATATCTAGGTATGGTACAATGGGTTTTCTATAATATCTAGGTATGGTGCAGTGGGTTTTCTATAATATCTAGATATGGTACAATGGGTTTTCTATAATATCTAGATATGGTACAATGGGTTTTCTATAATATCTAGATATGGTACTCTGACTTAGTTGATCTGTAGACTCTTAATCGATGCAATTCATTACTTTTTTTTTTACATTCCAGTTTTGTATGCCATTATTAATTTATCTTTGCTTGAAAAATTTGATCAATATTAATTCATCTCCTACACCTTGGTTGTACAAAGCCTCAATGAAACCATACCAAATGAGTATATATTTGATTTCATGAGCTCATATGTTACAACTTGAGGATTGCTACCATTATAGATGCATATTAAAGAAAACGATCATCGATGTCTATTGATGGACATATTGATTATTTTCAACTAGCACTTCTTGGCTTCTTAATGTATGCCGATTTAAGACGCTCTTCCTAAGTCACCCATATCAAAACTGTTTGCCGTAGATTTATTAAGTTTCAATACATGTTTACAGTATTTTGCATTTACTCTCGCAATATCATTCGCATTACTAAAACCTCAGATTACAACTCCATATAATAGAACAGGCAGTATTTTAGTAAAACATTTTTTCAAACATTCTGTCTATTGACAATCCTCCAAACTAAGCAAGTTGTCTTTGAGAATAATAGCTTATATACTCGTTCAAACAGAACTCTTTGGCATTTATATGAAACACCACGTGAAGAGAATACCAGCCCTAGATATTTATACGAAACACCACGTGAAGAGAATACCAGCCCTAGATATTTATACGAAACACCACGTGAAGAGAATACCAGTCCTAGATATTTATACGAAACACCACGTGAAGAGAATACCAGCCCTAGATATTTATACGAAACACCACATGAAGAGAATACCAGCCCTAGATATTTATACGAAACACCACATGAAGAGAATACCAGCCCTAGATATTTATACGAAACACCACGTGAAGAGAATACCAGTCCTAGATATTTATTATATGAGTCATTTTTAATTTATGATTCCCAAAATGCCATTTTTCATGCTTCCTCAGGTACCCTAGTCGGCGGAAAACAACAATGCTTTGTTCAAATTAACATTTAACCCCCATTCATTAAAAATCGATTAATTAAACGCCGCATCTCAATTGTTGTTTCAGCAAATATAACTAATTTCCAGCAATTATAACTAAATAAATTATCGGCATATAGCAAAACAAGCAGTTTTAGTATGCATTGACGTTTGTACCATAGCCATACCGTTAATCATGCATTAACACAGCATGATGCCACAAATGCCATTATGACGTAATCTTGATTTATTGTATGTTCATTTTTGTTTCTCCGTTAAGTTTACATTGTCAGAATTGTGCAGTATTTTTCTATACTACACGGCTTCATATAGTACGACAAATCTAAAATTAGTATTATGCATTAGGAACTATTTTGTAAACAAATAATGTACACTAGTGTAGAAGTACCTTAGCTTTTGATTGATTAGATTTGTTTGTGGACGAAAACAACAAGCTGTTTCGTCGATTTGAAAGTAGAGATGATACAGTTAACGATGTGGACGAGTTCACTGAGTACCAATGAAACATTCAAACAAGCAAACGAATGAAAGTGATATTCGCTTATGAACGTGAGAGACGCAGTAATTGAAAATACCATTCTGATCATTTAAACAGTTATTTAGGAGAAATATTCGTAACTTTTCGCAAATAGAATGTTTAAGACAATTACCAGTGCTCTCTAGGGTCTATAAAACATAACATATAAAAGCTTATCGAGGCCAAGTGCTATCGCGTATCTATCAGACGTGCAATTTTACAAGTCAGTCAAAACACTAAATTTGAGAAAACAATGCAACTTAAGGTTTTGATAGGAAACTAATGGCATCAATGCTAAAAAGACAGGACGACGAAAAAGTCTTATTTCCGCTGGATAAATGGACTGTCACACGTCAGCTGCATTACAATTTTCCTCGTTTAACTATTTTGATACCATGTTAAGTAAGCGATAGAAGCCATACAGGTTATAACTGGGGTTCATCCAACAGCGAGATGCAAGTGACAGGGCATAAACATACATTTTCTTTAGCTCGTAAAAAGAATGATAATAAACATATGTGCATTTATGCATCTTGAATTTCCTCGGAATATACTTTCTTGAAAATTTAAATTAAAAGAATTCATATTTTCCCCACATTATAATTACAATCAATGACAGAACAGAAATACATGTGCAGTTGATTCAACTGCTCAAATCACATGATCCGATAAATCCAGTCCATCACAAGCAGAAAAGCAGATATCAGTTGGATCAATAGAAAAAATAATATCCATCCGTTTCAGGCCAACTGGAAAAGTTGTTTCAGTGTGCATTCATTCACAATATGACTCTAAATTTTAATTTTAAGTAGACCAAAACGAGATTTTGTCAAACTAATGTCGAGCGCGCGACGAAGTTCAAAGGTCGCTGGGCAAGGCTATATCCGCATTCATATTGTTATTATGTATTGATGAATCTGCGGTTGTGTATTTATTTTGGAACACAGCATAAATTCAATTACTTTGTTTCTTATCATGTATCTTTTTACAATTGAGCCTTAGGTAGAAAAACAAAATGAGTATATTATAAAAAGGTTACTATATTTGTATGGGAAAGTATGAACTCTTTTTTTTTCTCCGGACTAATACTACAATCCCATGGTCATGCAGTGTTACTTAGAACACTCGTTCATATTTTCCCATACAAATGCAATAACCTATACGTATGATTCCTGTATTAGTACAACATGATGCAACGAATGACGTTATGTCGTAATCTGTATGTATGATTCCGGTATTAACACAAGATGATGCCACAAATGACGTTATGTCGTATTCTGTATGTATGATTCCGGTATTAACACAAGCTAATGCCACAAATGACGTTATGACGTAATCTGTATGTATGATTCATAAAAGATCTCAAATGGATAATGATTTAATACTGAATTTATAAAACGAATTTAATAATGTCCAGCTTTTGTGCGACTTGGCAGGGCCTATTGCCCATCTGAGATTTTTTTATCACACAGTTATTATTTCAATGGAAATTATTTAGATAGAAAGAAGAACGGATAATTTCATTCATTTCCTACAGACACTGTACCTTTCATTTGTTCTGAGTAAAATATAGTCCCAAACAAAGTTGAATTAGTGTTAACGTTTAAAAGCAATTATACGTTGTTCTTTTTAACAAACTATAAGTCAAAGAACAAGCGTCCTTCTGAATAAACAGAACATTTTACATAGACAAAATAATTTTTCAACAAAGAATGTTCAATGCGTGTGATGTCGCATTGTTTGATACAGTACCGGTTAGAGTACATTAGACGAGCCATGTTTACCCTAAAGTGTCACTTTCACAGCTAAATATTACATTGTTGTGATATTCTTGTGAAAGGAGGATTCCTGAATCCAGAAATTAGCATATTTACTGTGACAGGATGTTTGCAGTATTTGGTTTGGAACAGTAGACTACAGAAGACGTAAACCAAATTTCATTTTGAGTCGGAATTGCATCACATCTTTGCTGTGTAAATATGCTGTGGTTGGATAAAGCTGTCAGTTGGTTTATGTCCACATTCTTCAGTGAATAGAGGTGAGTTTATTTACTGCTGTATATTAACATTTAAACCACGCTTGTATACAAAGTGGACTACGTGTTACAGGTATACCGCACGCCCCAGCTCAGTGGCGTAGCAAGTGTACTTAGCGCCCGGGGACAAAACATAAATTTGGCGCCCCCTTCGAGTGCATCTGAGATAACGAATAGTTGTATTTTCCTCATTTTGGCGCCCCTGGCACATGGCGCCCGGGGACAACTGTCCCCCTCACCCCTAACCTCCCCAAGCTACGCCACTGCACTAGCCATCAAATGAGCAATACCCGTAGTTTCACTTGTTATTGTTGTTCTTGTCTTTGTATTTTACGCCATTTTTCCTATGATAATATTATACATGACATAACAAGCCCCTTTAGGGGCAAATTGGCCATATTCAGAAAGACGATACCATTTTTTGCCAAATCCCTTTCGTGACTCGAGTCGAAAAATGAACTCCAAAATGTTCATTGAAAACAGACAAAATTCCAGAAGGCTGGATTAGAAAAGTTTTCTGACGATCACAGCCAATCAGTAAAGAGAATACTACAAAATAATTTCATTGGCTTATTTAGACCAATCAGTATCACATTAAGTGATATGTAACAAGCTGTGATATCAAAAATATGAAACTGCACATACTATAGGACAACTGTACCGGCTAGGTGATAAACTGACAAACACAACACGATGCTACAAAATGACGTTATACCGGCCTGTTGTTAATCGAAAATGTGATGTCTGAGACAAAGCTATTCCATCACATTCTCAGATATCATGACTTTCGTCACGTGATAAATAGAATCATACATTTTTGTTTACTTTTTCCCACTTTCATTTGTGAAATGGAATGACCGATGCCAGAGATAAAATTACCCGTATTATAGATTTCATTCGAAATTATCAGTCGTATATGATCCTTCTTATATTTGCCCTAATCGTGTTATATTGGGCCAGTTTCACTGGATACGATATCACTATATGGAAATACATGTATTAAAGTTACAGGTAATAACTTTGTCTATTTTTGTGAGAAACAAAGCGTCAAAAACTATGTTCCTGTCAAGCAAAGGAGGGTATTTAATATATTAATTTTCCACCATCTCAAGCCACGTAACAATAGCGGATTATTGTCCATGGCTTGTGACGAAAATCAATGTCACGATATTCAATTACAAAGTAAGAAAATACTCATCAGATAGTCCTAAAGTTGGATTTAACTGTTGTCTCACTTTGACGTCTTCTCTAAAATTAGACTGAAATGTTATATCTTGTTGACGCCTTGTCTTTAAATAATATTGGTCTGAAATAATCACGGTAAACTCCAAAATCGATCGTAAAACTTGTCCAATTGGTAACTTCCCGGGAGAAAACGGAAATGTGCAGATCATGTGGAAATAATTATGTTGTAATAAAATATCACTTTCTATGCAACACGCAGAATGGTGTAGTTATATCTCCATCATAGTAAAATATAGATTTTGTACACAGTTCCAAGTCGAATAGTTGTCTTTCTTAGCGGTAGTGCACGGCATTGATAGTTATGGATGTGTGCATTCAGGGTTTTGCATAAAATTTGGAGTGTCATGCAAACGTAAGACATCATTTTAGAACGTAAGACGTCATTTTAGAAATATTCAAGATTGCTCAATATTCTTGTCCATAATAATTTTTTCTACAGTAATTGACATCACTGATTAACTTCGACTGATTAAAGGGCGGAGCCTGTCTTTTATATATAAACAAGGAAAAATTCAAAAGGTAATCATGCGCTGTAAGGTTAAAGAAATACATAGAAATAACTTATTATAAATGATTTCAACGAAAATTGAAATTCATACAAAATATCGAAGATGGAAAAAGAAAACAACTGGGCGGATCACAATTTGATATACCAATAGTATTGGTATATCAAATTGCTTGATACCAACACTTTAAATGCATGTTATTTTTTAATGTATATGTTATATTTATATATATATATATATATATATATATATATATATATATATATATATATATATATATATATATATATATATATATATATATATATATACATATATATATATATAAACATTCAAATTTGAACTTGCTTGTGTTTATATTTATCTTAAAACCCATTTTATTTCAATTACAACAAAAAGAACCCAACTGCTCCATGAAGAAGTTATGATAATAGAACAGTAATTCAAATTAACTAAAAATCATATTGTCGTAGATGACAACATAATCTCCTTACAATGGTAGATACGAATTGATGGATGCCACGATGCCCAATGATCATTTTATTTTTTCCAGCTCAAACAGAATCGTAGTCAATTTAGTTGTTCCAAGCAAACCTATATGATTTTGTATAACATTTCATGTACAATATTTCTTTTACAGCAAGCTAAACTTGTGTGATAAATTAATTGTTCACCTACGCCTAGATACGGTTTCCTGTTCCTCATATTCTCGGGTAAAAAGAAGGACATCAATTCTCATAACGGCTTCTTTATTGTTCCACTTCGAGGCCGTTTTAAAAGCCGCTGGCTTTTTAGAGAGCTACATTTAGAATTGGCTCATTGCTAAGATACTAATTACTTTTTGAGTTCGTGATTAAATGTGATTAGACGATACTTTTAGCGTGCTCTCTGATAATTAGCGATACATATTGACGGGTATACTAGTTTAACGTGCTCTCTGATAATCATTAGTACCTACTGACAGGGTTACAAGTATAAATGTGTTCTTGCATAATCAGTAGTACGTATTGACGGTCCCACAAATATAAACATCCTCTCTGATAATTAGCAGTACGTCTTGACAGGGACACGAGTATAAAAATGCTCTTTGAAAATTAGCAGTACGTATTGATGGGGATACGAGTATACAGATCCTCGCTGAAAATTAGCGGTACGTATTGACGGGGATACGAGCATATACATCCCATCTGATCATTTTAGTAGCACGTATTGACGACAGATGTGTTCTTGTATATGTAGTGGTACGTATCGACTTGGTTGCTCTCGCATAAATAATAGTGCGTTTTGACAGGATTATGAAAATAAGCGTGATCTTGCGTAAATTCTAGTAGTAATACGTATTGACGGCGTTACTAGAATAAATTTGCTCTTGCACAATTAATAGTAGATATTAACAAAATTACTTGTATAAACGTGCTCTTGGATAATTAACAGTACGTATTGTTTGGGTAACGAGTGTAAACGCGATTTTGCATAATTAACAACACATATTGACGGGGTCACGAGCATAAAGGCGATTTTACATAATTAGTAGTACGTATTAGACAGGTTCACGAGTATAAAGGCGATTTTGCATAAATAGTAGTACGTCTTGACGTGTCACGAGTATAAAACGCGAATCGTCTTCCTACAGTCCTTTCAAAAATGTTAACAGATAGACGAAAGCTTATTGACACTGAGACATATACAGATTCCCAAGACAATGCGTTGTTACGACCCTGTAGTTAAATTACATGTGTTAAAATGTAAATTCTTCTAATTCTTTGTTTCATTCTTATTTCATTTTTACATCATTAAATGTAGTTATTATTATTATGATGATTATGTTTGCATGGGTATAATAGTATGTTAGAAACATCGTATTTATTTAAAACGTAATTTGACTCGTGTAAGCACGATTTTTGCATGACGGTTTTTCGTATCAAGTAAACAGTGAGAAAGAGCTATGTAAATGATTGGCTGTGACCACGTTATTACTTGTTTACGCTTTTGTAATACCCAGATGTGATTTCGAAATCACACGTGTCTTCGTGCATGTGTACATGAAATGACGCATTAGCTTGTTTTAAATGCTCAGTTACCTGTAAGAAATGTTTAGTCATAGAGATAGTCGTAGTCATAGTCGTAGTCAGTCATAGCTGAGAGTCGCATCATAACATCTTGTAGAGTTTCTAATACCTTAAGGAAAAGGTATTCCTGTGCTGGAAAGAAGTGTTTGTTCATTCGTATGTAAATCAACATGTGTATTGTTAGTGGTGGTAGCTGTACTTTATTTACTTTCTAAATAATTATTTTCCCTGGAGAACAACACTACTGGCTTTGGACAAAGACATTTGATGAAATTACTTCTAAATCGGAACAGAACAATACAAATTGTGCTTTACAGTGAAAATTCTGGACATTGTGTGTTAGCCTTCGTCTGACGTCATCATCCGCCATCTTGGAACGGAACTGAGATTCAGACTGTATCAATTTAGAACTGTTTATTCACAGGACTTATGTGTTTTCACAAATTTAGAACATATTTTTGGATCTTCTTCGTAAATCGTAAGTCTTGCTTCATATATTTACCTTTTCACCGTGTTTTCTAGGGAAATAAATTATTTTTGTTAAAATTTACAAAGCTTGTTGTAGTCACTCTTTCTTTGTGTTACTTTGAACGAGCCGATACGTAACAGCGTGAACAGGTTTATTATCTACAAAGTTATTAATCTGGAGAAAAACTTCGACTCGAACGTTAGCCATCTTTAAAAAATACATCGGCCATCTTGTACAATGCATCCTATTAAAGATACTAGTTTACCTTAATGTCTTTACTACACGTGTTTGTCATGTTTAGTGATAACAAGTTGTCGCAAAAAATGCCAAAATAGTTGCTATTCATTTCAAATAGTGTTTTGTTTGTTAAAATCGACTGATAGTTGGCATCGGATGAGAAAAATAACTAATACAGAAAAGCATGCTGGTCCTGATGCACATGAAACATAAATTATCGATTTTCATTGAAATGTGTGTGTGTTGTCTCATTTTGAAACTTATTCTGCTACAAATATCGTTCTTCTGTTTTAACAGAAAGCACCTGACTAATACCAGTGGCTAGAGATCTTTTTATTATCGGCTTTACCTAAGGTAACCGATCAGAAGTCGTTTTCGCTCATTCGACTAAGTGATTGAATCAGCATCTGTCCTTATAGCTCATTTAACTTTACAGTCATTAAACTGCGCTGTTTGTGTTTTTATAGACATAAGCATCATTTAACAGCAAAAACAAAAACTCATCCACTAATTCTCATAGTTCTGTTTCAAATGGAGCATGCTAGGTTTAGCGTTCTGGTATGGGATTTGCAATAATGTCAGAGTAAACCAAATATTTTCATCTACCGGAAACTGAATGTTGACCTGCATTCTAAAATATGGAATAGCGACCACCAGCCACCTAAATATGTGTAGGCGGGTTTAACTGCATATCCAATGGTAGCCAAAATAGGTCGTTTATAAAGTGTACACGAATAGGCGATAAAAAGGCTGTCATCCAAGATTGCACACCTTTAACTGAGTTTTACATATCACATCGATGTAAATGCTTCCTCGCTGTGAGAATCGATCGTTACCAACGGACTGATTTCTTTAAAATTTTAATATTTTCATGTGCCTTTCTTCTTTATAGACATAAATCAAAGATGCGCATAACCATTTCATTGCACTGACGACAAACTGATTAACCATTCAAGAAAACTTTTAAAGGTAACTTTGACTTTCTTTTTAATATTTGTATCAATCATGGTCGAATTTTTGTCGTGTGCAAATACATCGTCGTTAATAAGCATCGATAATGAGACTCTGCTAGCCCAATTAAACATCATCCCTAGTATAGTGTGTGTGTGTGTGTGTGTGTGTGTGTGTGTGTGTGTGTGTGTGTTTTGGATATTTAACGTAGCTTTAACAATTTTTCAGTTATATCGCTACGATGTAAGCAGTGTAACAGTTTATAGTGATGTCTAGCACTGGGGCATAATGCTGCAGACATGTAGCATCATGTCCACCAAGTCGCATTATCCTTACACCAGACCGATAGTGATAGTTTATTAACTAAAAGCGGCATCAGTCAAAAAGTTAAACTCTAAGTAATGTAATAAAAAGGAAAGATTAATGAAACTTTGCCCATATCTGCTACTGACGTAATCAAAACTCGTCTTCATTTCAAAACGAGGCGATTATTATTCTTCCTGCGCGTTTTGAAGCACATGCATCGAATACGTTATTCTCCCCCACCCCGTATGTTGCGCAACTCCGCTTATACCGTTCAAGGCAGAGACCAAAGATTGGGATTAGGAATGATCTGCATATGTGCAAAATGGTTTGGAAAATGTTTCAACACCCCTGGAATGGAACTAGAGAGATTTTAATTTCAATTTTAAATAAGTTTTAATTAACTCCAAACGTGTGAAGCTAACATGTCTGAGAATGTGTGTGTATTATTACCATCCCAAGTGCCAAAATATGTCAGATGGGGTTTGAATGGGGCCCCATTTTTACGTTCCTGGTCGATACAGTTTTGACCAATTTGTTGCATCTTAGAACTACTTATATCCTCACTCTATGGCTACGTATAGATTTATTTGGGCGTGATAATATGAATTCAGATATGAAACTGACTTTGGTTTCTGGCTCTGTTCTTTGCCCTAGGTTGTTACCCCATGTGTCATAAAAAAAAGATCCACACCCTATATACATACATCAACTAAACAATACAAGAGACATGTGTGCGTCCAACTTACATTGGCCTCAAGGGTTGTAACCTAACCCCTGGGGAATTCGTTAAAGGGTCATAATTTGGAAACTATTGAGATTACCATCTTACATCAGTATAGACTTTTTCTGACTCTTCGTGATCAACGCTTTTTGTATTCAAAAAGTGGTATAAATTTTTAATGAAATACTTAACACTTCTTGATGTTTCACATGTATAGGTCTCATTCATGACGACGACACTAAAAGTCCTGAAACCATTGCTAAAGTTTAAAGTATAGATGGAATCTATCAATTCACATCCATCAAGCCAGGTGCTATAGCGGATTATTGTCCGTGGTTTATGACGATGATGAACGTTATGATATTCGGTTACAAATTAAGAAATTACTCCTAAGCATTAATTCAGTGTCTCCATGAAAAGGTACATAAGAACCTTGATTGGTTCCTATCATTGTCTTTCGACCGCACCGGTGTCCTACTTGTTTGAAAGCGTCCGCCTCGGATGCGGGAGGTCGAGGAGTCGAAAGCCGGCAGAGTCATATCACAGACTTATGAAAATGGTACTAGCAGCTGTCTCGCTTGGCGATCAGCTTTTAAGAAGTTAGTATTAGGACTGGTCGGCCTGGTGTCAGAATAATGTGGCTGGGTGGGACATGATGCTACATGTCTGTGGTGATGCCCCAGTGCCAGACATCACTATAAACTGCTACACTGCAGACATCGTAGCGATATGACTGAATTTTTTTTAAAGCTACGTTACAAATCCAAACCACACACACACACACACACACACACCACCACCACCACCACCACCACCACCAAATTCATTCATCGAATTTCAATCAAGAACAAAGGTTAAGGGAACCATACTAACAGTAGCAGTTCAGATGCATTTGATTTTGACGTCATTGTTAATATATGATGATTATGTGCTACATTATAACGTCATTTGTGTTACGTACCATCACTTAAAGTAAAGAATCCTATTAGCTGTTATCTCCGGCATGTTACACAAATCATAAAATTCTGTATCAAAGACATACACTAGTAAGGATCACAGTAAATACACTCTGAATTAATTGTCATAAAGTCATGCAAAGATACAGGTTTCTCTAAGAGAAATTTTATGTCCAAATTGATATCATTCTGTCCGTGGCATTATCGTACCAAAGGAAGGTAACCTACTGTTAGGTCTATGGTCTTGGACATCAAGGATTAAATTTACAACTATTGCTCCTGAACACCGATTTTAATATCATAACCTTCATTTCTTACCATACGTAATTTATATAATTTTAATTTTTGTCATGCATTACGGCGCACTTATGCACCAGACAGAACTACAAAACAATATTTTCATGATATATAACAACAACAAAACTTTTTAAAAAATAAGCGACAGTAGATCGGTCTGCAGTACGTCAATACATTTTGGAATAATTATAATAAAATCTCTCGTAAATCAAAGTTACCAATGATATCAATTCAGTTATTTTTATAAATTTTAATTCTGTGAAACTGATATTGTTTATGTAATTATATGTTTGGAAGTTTCCATATTAAACTTTCGTTGCTGAACACAAAAGCTGAACAATAGAGTTAACAGAATAGATGTAGTGAAAACGATACAAGCGTGAAAATGATACAAACACTGATGTTAAAAATTTGAACACTACTTGTCAATCACTTGAATGCGCCATGTTGCGTTTAGTGTCCGATTTATTGTACAGTTTTCGATTTTTACCTATTTGTATTATGGGTTATATTCCTGCATTGTGAAATTCGACAAAGATTGTCAAAATTTGAACAGCACGGAAATCATACTCAAGTATTTACTGAAAAATGATACTTGTTCAATCTGGCCATTCTTTTAGCATCCAAGTAGACAGTATTTAATAATCCTGGCGTAGTGTACTATTTTCACACAAACCGACTGTGTTATTTCTCAAACGTCGATGTTCGTTTGTGCAATAAGACTGGGTAATATTTCTCAAAAATCGACATATGCACAGTATACAGGTAAAGCTGTACTAAGTTTATCGAATGAGATCACAACTCGAAATTTTGCGGTTCGGTTCTTGCCAAAAGGTGACATCTGTTTTCTCAAAAATTAAGCGCACACTCGTCCTTCTCGTTAGGTATAACTTTCTATTGCATACTTAGGTGTGAAATATAGAAAATTATTGGTGAAATATTTTTCATCGTTTCTTAATTCTTATATTTTCGCATGGAAATTGTTTTATATAATTTGGCTGACTAGCTTGAGCCCAAGTGTGTATGACATTAAATTGGTTTCACGGGTATGTGTTGACATTACTTCAGATTACAGGGTGTGCAAATCTGTTGTGCATCTTCAGTTTGTGGCAACTATTTCAGTATATATACAGGTTGGATTACTTCTGGAGTTTCTAGCCCTTCGTTTTGACATTGGTGCTCAAATGGTGGTTAGATTCAACCATGTAATTGAAATTCGATGATGCCATGCCGACTGTTCAATCGTAACACCACCCCCTCCGACCGGATTCACCGTAAGAACAAGCGAGGAATCCTGTTCCTTGACAAGTCAGCTTCACACAAAACTCCGGAGTTGATTGTCCCCAAGGACTAACATACCATAGCCATGGAATTCGCAGAATTGTGTGATAATGGTCAAAGTTTAAAAGTCAGAGATCTCACACATGAAAAATAGTTAAATATAAAAATATTTATCTATAACAAATTTAAATGACGATTTTGATTGATATGCTGGTGTCATCGCAAGTGAGACAAATATTACAACCCACGTTAATGCTTAATCAAACCAGAACAAAATTCAGATGAATAAAATGGTATGATGTAACCAGAATCATAAAGAAAAAAAAAAGAGGTTTGTGTTAGAGAAACGGTTATGGAGTATATATTTTTTTACAACGGCAACAATTAATGTGTGTGAATGTCTTCCTTGAAGATTATCATTTAAAAGCATTCGACAGTTGGGATCGGTGAGACCTCAAGTAGACGTAGCAGTCAGACTTATGAAGATACGTACAAGGCTTCTAAATATATTGAATAGAAGTGGAATGGATATTGTCACTGAAAAGTGATTTTAGATTTTATATATCAAATTTGAACAGGAAATAAGCGAAAGTACACGATGGATAGATGATAAGAATGAATATTTAACATTGCACCTAGATATGTATCAACTGCTCTGAGGTACCTGAACTGAATGAACTGAATAGGTAAAATGTAGGCATATAATAGATATTTTCTGTTTTGTAGAGAACATTTTAAAACTCTCCGTAAAGGTATACAGTGACAATCAATAGCCAATTTTTGATAGATATACTCATTGGTTTAACCAATGTCTGGTATAAGAATAGAGCACGTAAAACGTTCTAATGAATTTGATACATCTGTGAATATTTATGAAGTAGTTAAGCAATCAAACGGGTTAGAATAAGTAAAAGTAAAAAGTCACATTGTCATGTCAATCATATTTCAATAGGGTGTTACTAATGACTATAAAGATAAAGGTATCATTGCGCTGGAATAATATTCTTTTCAAGATTGGTATTGTCGCAGATAAACAGATATAATAAGCATAATAAATATATCAGTTCATAATACTTAAATTTATTCAATACAGCAAGAACATAATCAGAACATGAAATAATATATATAATAAATATGTAGATAATTTGACAGTTATCATGCCTGAAGAAAGCTAAGACATACAGTTCAAAGAATGTCAACACAAATTAAAATTTATATTGTTCACTGTGACATTGAAAGTATCGCTGTAAAATGCGATATTGACGAGTCTGCAAACCACAGCCTATTATCTTATCCTGATCAGTGAAAACGACCAAACACATTTCAGCATGGTTCTCTTTCTGATCTTTGCTACTGTATGTCTTTGGTACAGAACTGGAAGACTTATGTAACACGCCTGTGAGAACAACTTACAGGATTCTTTACTTTATCCGATGGAACATAAGGCTGAGGACATTATAATGTGGCACGTAAGCTAAGGTCATAGTTTACCAATGACGTCATAATGCAACGCTACTGTGCCGCTAAAGTTGATCTGGTTTCTCTACCCTTTGTTTGTGACGGAATTTCAATGAATGAATTTGTTAGGATGAGAAGATGCACATCGATAAAAGACATCGTCCAGGTTGTTCAAGTACTTAATCACAAAACGTCGTCATCTAAATCTTTCGTACATACAGTCTAGTGTGTTAGCTCTCCTTTCTTTGAACTCTGCAGTTTTGTACATTAGTTCATTCTTAATTTGTGTCTAATTCTTTATACATCCGATCCAGTAGGGTCAATTTATATAAACAGATATCTGATTCCTGTCAATGTTGGACCGTTTTATATTGCCCCTTCAATAATCACTCTGGCTACGACCATTTTCGTTATTTACACAAGGAAAAGGATTGCTTGTTCCAACAATTTATTATTTATCTAACAAAAATTCGTTCAATTTAGGTAAATCACTTTGATACTACTGAAGATTTTTGTTTGTCTGCACTCCAATTATTACAACAAATGTCTCTTATGATATTATTTACGCGATTCTTTTACAATGAATACACATGTACTTCCTATGAGGTCTTTGATGCAAAGATCAATGTTTATCGTCAAATCAGTACGCAGCAGTTTGGTTGCCTATCTCTTATTCAATGTAAAGGTTAATATAAACTCCAAATTATTTTATTGGTTCAAGAAACAACTAAATATTTAGACTCTTAGAAACTTTGCGAATACAGAAAAAGCTCATATTATCATAAATTTTTCCGAGCATACAACTATCAGAAGTTAGTAATTTAATCCAATAACTAATCAATCAATTATGCACTCGATTATGTCTGCTTTAATAGAAAAACAGTCTTCCATGTTCGTATAAACCGCTGCATTAAATGTATTGTCTTTATACAAAGAACAGATTTACACAAGTGGACATTTAATTTGGCAATATCCCTCACGCCATGGAAATCCTTCATACCTAGATCCGTAGTCTATATGCTATGTATATTTAATTTATATTGTGCGCTTAACTTTTGTCCATGATTGTAAGTTGTAAACATTATGGTTACATAGCTAATATTTGTCCATGATTGTAAGTTGTAAACAGAATATTACATAGCGTTTAAGTTCAAGGCCAGTCTTGTTTACAATTAGGCTAGGTTTTTTTTCCGTTAGAGTGCTTTACGTTCTATTAAGTTATAGATCAAGTGAAATATGTATAAATAGGGATTTGATAAATCAATAATTCATTCTTGGTTTAGGTCAGTCTGATGTGAATCAATTTTGACCAGAATTTATAGTTGTGTTGTTGAAATCAGATATGATTCGAGGGGAATTGTTTATTTAACGTATTCATTGGAATTACTTGAGTTCTCATTGATATTGAATTAATACATTACTTTGGATTACTGTGAACTCATTTAAAGAAATTATTGATTGCATCACTGAGTTACATCAGGACATTCAAGACTATTGGAATTCGTTCGGAACATTCTATATTTTTGGTATTGTTAATTCACAATATTGCGTCTTTTGAATTTTCACTTTGTATTGTTGAGAAATAAAATGCTGTTCATTTTAATTAAACTGTCTGTTCACGTTTATTTCTTTTACATTTATTAAGATCTAGAGTCACTGCAGTCTTATGAATCGTATGTATCAAATAGCATTAATGTTGTCTCCAAATTAAAAGGACAACTCTTCGTTATACTTTGCTTGCAAAACAAAACCTGCCATTTTTTATTTCAAGTAACTTTTGAGTTTTATAAAACTTGCAAAGGAAATAAACATATAAATATACAAAACTATTCACTGCTTCGAGTTCATGACCCTTTTATGGTCTCTTCTCGTGAATTTTTGAAAAATACTTCCCTACATTCCGATACGCAACTATTTCTTTTCTTATTAACAGTTTTCTTTAGCCACAATGAACAAAGTAAATGTCTATACTTAACAAATGTTTGCAAATCAGCCCGTAGCCAGATGAGAGCAGAGTTGTATGCCACAATTATACAGTATTAACCACTTGAGCACGCAAAAATAGTGAAATTGTTAGAAATCTCTTTAACTGTGAGCCCTCTTCAGCAGAATGTGTACGACGGTTCAGATTTATGAAGATCACCACAAGTACAAGGAACTAACCATTCCATTTTTCTGAGGGTAGGGGTTGGGGATTAGGGGTGAGGTTGTTAAAATAATAGTAGAAAATATGACCTTGTCGTGCAAGTGGATATTAAGTCGAGGCAAGTGATTTTTCTAAAAACTCACTTACTCTGGGCCTGTGTCTGAGAAGAAAAAATAAGCAATTGTGGAGTACAAGCTTCAGATGCTAATGAACATCAACAATATTGATCCAGTGAGTAAAGAGGACTTAGACAGACCAATTGGACAATTGTTGACATCAGTACCCGTAGGAAAACATTGCTCTACATGAAATATGTTGTGAGGCAAGTAAACACGTAAGTGAATTTAATACGGTGTTTCTTTTTTCCTTTTCATAAAGTAGAGCAAAATAATAGTGAAAAAGGGCCCTTTTAGGCACATGGAATTGGAGTCGGGGCTAGTGGAATTTGAGTCAGGGCTCGTAATGTTATAAAGTCACTTGCCCTGGGCCTGTATCCGAAAAACAATTCTTTGAGCGCTGGCAGATCAAACATCGTGCTCAGCTGTAATGAGACTTCACTGTTTGTTGAGACTTATGCAATATTTAAGACTTTATAGGATTTGTTTTAAATTAAGTTTTGAAATGTTTGGACTCGGTCAAGTTAGAGTGAATTTTGAGAAAGTAATTAAAACTGAATTGTTGGTTCTAGTGGTAGTGTATTAAATAAATTTACCTCGTTGCAACTGTCATCGTGTTGTCCAGATATTATGATCAGTGAGAATTAATTGCAGTGTATAGTTTCTGATGTGCATTTATGAAGTCCTATTTCCAAAATACATGGCGTAATGACCACAATTCATATACTTAGATGAAACACAGTTAATCGCCAGTTTTCATATTACAAATTGAAAATATTATCTAATGTATTAGAGAGGATTATGATGTTGACAACTAAAGGAAATACGATTGAGTTTTTCGTGCCAGTCTGCATATAAATGTTTGTCCACAATAGCTATCTGTGTCATTTGGCATTACCTCCTTTTACGGACCGGTCTGAACTTGATTACAGACAGTTATTATGCAATAAATATCGTGCAACACGTGTCTCGAGTATCGGGCACGTGAAACGTGATTCATTGATCGTCTGGTTTCTCTCAAATTACCAACTCTGCACGCGATGTACGCGTTTTTTACAGTTATAGATTATAACGGAGAACACCGGAAATTATGCCAACATTTGAATTTTAAAAATGTATTAGGTAAATTGCATGCAAATGGTCAAAAGTTATTGTAGAACCAAAAGACGATTAATGACTTAATACAATTCAAATATTAAGCCAACATATTTGCAGTCAGGGGAAATGCTTGCTTTCGCAATAATTGTTGTTTGTTTGGTTTTTAACTGCACACCAACACATGATAGGTTGTATGTATCGTGGGTATTGGAGTAAACTTCCTTGCCGAGGGTCACATCTAGGAGGCCTACCCTGCCTAATCGGGGCAGTGGTCAAACCTATTACATACTGAATCACGAATCCGGCACGCAAACATCTAAGCCATCGGAGCTCCTTCTCACCGTATGATCACAGGTAGAGATGTTGTTATTTTTTTGTCTGTTGCATACAGAAATACATGTTTATGTACATATTACAATTAAAAAACGAATTGACATAATATTCCAATGTGACATAGTGTTACATCTGATTAACTCAAGAAATATTATCTATTTTTGTCAAATGAGATCTTCAACTTTTATTACAATTTTATCAGTAGTTCTGCCTATGAAAAGATTGTATGTTTGCATGCTGTCATGTGTGTGTGTGTGTGGGGGGTGTGTGTCATGTTTATGAGCAAATTGCAGACTCAGTGTTGTAGAATAGGTCTGATGGCCCTCCTGCATGTAGTAAGAGGTGACTTATGGAGGCACGAACAGCGGTTGATCAATGGTTAGCGCGTCAGACTTGCAATCGTAACGATGCGGATTCGAATCCTACCATTGCATCAGATCAGTCCAGGTCGGCTACCGTCGTGTATCCATTGGGCATGATACATTACTCCGATTGTCTAGGCACTAAATAACTTACTTGTGTTGTTGTGCAGTAAAACACCCAAACCAAATCAACTTCAGCTGGCAATGATTTTCGTATGATTGATTTGCCATGTTTATGAACCAAAACTAAATTCCGGTGGAATCGAATCCCATGATAACATTCTATGTCAACCATTTACTGTAACAATTAGCAGTTAGTTTTCAGCAGAATTAAGTTTATGGTAGGCTTTAAGTCAAATATAGGACCCAAACAATACGCCGCACGAAAGTTTACCTTACGATGTAATGCATTTCGAACAATATAATTATAACGTACGCACTGGAAATGAAACAAATATCATCCGTACATGGTAGGGTAACATCTTTGACATTGGTAGTAGATTGCACGTTCTGTAATCAGGCAAATATCAATGAAACAGCGTTGGCTAAAAGTTTATTTCATGCTAACTTATGCAATATATAAACGTCAATATTGCAATTTTGCAATAACTGACGATGATTTGTAAAACAACTTATCTAGTTTCCGTCAGGAATCTAGTCTGACACATTGTCAAAGACGTGCTAAGGTATGGTCTGTGATATTTTTGTTCTTTAAATCAATCATGAATACACGCCATCGCCCATGACCCTGCCATCCAATGTCATCCACTCACCCCCATAGCATTGACCCTATCCCTATTGGCCTATTGCTTTACTCTAATCTTGACGGTAGTGCACGAGTACTCAATCATTTTGTAATTCTAAAGCTATTAAATCCAAGACTTTTCATCAAATGACCAGTTTAGATAAGCCTCTTTAACGTTATCTGCCATTAAGATAATGTTAAAGTTAAACTCACGACAAGATCTACTTGTACGTGTCTTTGTTTCTTTCTAGCGAACCATTTTTTAGTTTATGTAAAACTTTTTTATGCCAACTATAACTGTATGCTTTCTATGTATACCTATAATAATAATAATAATAATAATAATAATAATAATAATAATAATAATAATAATGAGGACTTTGTATAGCGCCTAATCTTTAGAAGCTGTAAGCGCTTTACAACATTTAACAACACTTAAAAAACATATATAATGATATGATTACAAAAATAAAAACAAACACCACGAAAGTAGAAACAGAAAACATGCTGTAAATGTTTAAGGTAAGGATACATTTTTAGGTTAAGTCTGTTCTTGCAGTTGAAATAGGTGAGTTTTAAGGGCGCTCTTGAATGAGATCACTGTGTCTTTATGTCTAAGTGCAGTGGGCAATTCGTTCCACGTTGCTGGGCCCTGGTATGCAAAAGAGCGTTGTCCATATGATTTC
>JAECUM010015377.1:0-71098 GCA_016617855.1 Megalonaias nervosa
ATGATATTATGTTGGACAGACAAACAAATCCAGCTAGAACATTTTCTCGAGGTAGACACAAGAATACAGATGTTATATACGTCACTCAGCGATATACACAAATACCTAAAGTGATCAGAGACAACTGCAATATTTTAATAATATTTAATGGAGTAGATAATTATACTTTACAGAATATTTATTATACTTGGTGTTCAGGGGATATGGATATGATGAAGTTCAAAAACGTTTTTGCTCAAGCACAAGCTGTTCCGTTTGGATTTATTACAATAAATTTACATGATCCAAGATCCAGATATCGTATAGGTCTAGATAAAATCTTTGGTTAATTACAGCAGCAGGAAGGGTGAATGACAAAAATTGAGTAACCCGGTAAGTAAACTAAACGCATTAAAGCAAAAGTCAAAAATGAAGTAACAAAAATGAGCTAACCCAAAAGATTTATTATTCGTTTTTCAAACTAAAAGGTAATAATATAGTTAGAAGGTTCGGTTTATCGTTTTGACCCTTATTTTTTGTTATTTATTTTTACTTAACGGTTCAGGCAAAAAGTTGTAGGGTTCACCCTTCCTGCTGCTACAGGAATTACACGAGCGATGCGATCAACAGGAATTACACGAGCGATGCATATGGTTCAGCTGACCTCTAAGTATACTCCCTAGCATGTTTTATTTCGAAAGGAAGGACAATTTCTGTTTTTCTCTCAGACGTCTTTAATCTCTACGTTGGAATTTTACATGTATAAAGATGCCGTCTAAATACAAAGCTGTTTTTCCTTTTCTAATTCATTTTCAGTTATATCTTTCAATCCGCGATTAAAATGAATGATGATGCATGGCGGTTCTTGTACGATGATGGTGAAAGTAACTTATTGTTAAAATAGTTACTCATAAAGTAAAATGCAACTTGTTTTGACTTTGGTAGTTAGATTTTCCAACTTTAATCGCGTGATAAGAGCATAGACACATACCGTTTGTAATGCAAGTCAGCAAAATGTTTGGACATGTCGAGTGGAGTACAAATTTTTATTCTCTTGGTTTCTACAACCCTTGTCTAAGTAATCAGAAGTATGATTCGTGACCTCAGAGTTGACCCATTTTACATAGTTTGTACAATACATGATTGTGGGCGAGGGTTTTGACCCCCTATTTTGCAATAGAAAAATTACGCCATGCATCCAAACAGTCATGAAAAACCAAATAGACGGCGACTCTTCCGATTTAGTGGAGCGTGCAAGATAAAATAATTACTCACGTTAAACATTAAACGTACATGCAAATAGTCACAGCGAGATAAATGTCAAGTCCAAAAACGTTACTGTGTAATCTGACAGTCTGGAATTTTGCCATCAGTTACCTTTTTAAGAATAATAGCTAGTCTTCCATGACACTAGCTTGTCATCGTATTTTATATCAGGCGAATAAACTTTCATATGTTTTTCTGGTTTTTGATTCACGGTCTGTTGTATTTTACCTCAGATAACCAAGATTTTTCATTGCTTATGGTTGCTGCTGTTGTTTTCTTATATATATATATATATATATGTTAAGTTACATATATATATATATATATATATATATATATATGTTGCTAGTTATATATATATATATATATAGCAAGGCTACATGTGTTGCTATATATATATATAGTACGTGTAGGCTAGTACAAAAATAACAAGATAAAAGAGTAAAGCCAACAAGTTTTGTATATTTTAACAAAAGAACTTATTTCCCTAGAAAACAATGTAAAAATTGGAAAATAGGACTTACGGTTTGTGAATATAATCCAAAATTTAATCCTAAGATTGAAATATACAAGTCCTATCACTAAACAGTTCTAATTGTATCCGGGTTCGAATCTCGATGAAATTCCAATATGGAGACGATGACGTCAGATGAAGTCGTTGTACTGGTGGCAATAGATCCTCGATTGAATCACAGTTTATGTTTCCGTATAGAATTCCAGAATAAATTTCCACCGAATTTCTTTGTCCCAGAACTTTTATAAAAAAAAGTACACTTGTTTAGTCTTCTAGAGAATAAAGTATTAAGTCCAAAAAACAGATGAAAAACAAAATGGCAACAACAATTAGAAATACCTTGTTCCCTCAAGGTGTTAAGAACGACTGGCTAAATCTACTAGAAAGCGTCAGTTTAAAGCCGCGATTTTAGATTACATGGTACTTCACGCGATAGGCTACGTGATTTACTAATTTGAACATCGCAATAAGAAAAATGCCAGTTGTCACGTATCTAAGAACCAAATTCTCACGCTAAAAATATATAAGAAAAGAGAGACTGTTTACAGTTCAGCTAACATAAGGGCCGAAATGACCTTGGCAATAACCAATCGTATTCACTCGATGTTTACAAAAACTATGAGCTAAAAATTGTGCTGAAGTAACGTTAAGATCTAATCGGGTCAAGCCAATTTTCGGAACAGAGACTTAAATCCAATGAAAATTATCATTACAATAAAATGTAATGAAGCAATGATAAAAAAAGAAGAATTTTAAAACTAACAGCAATTTAATTACATATACGTAACAATATATATTCATCAGTGACATGTATTGTACAATACCGGACAAACTGTTGACTTGTTACAAGTTACAAAAATATCAAAAAGCTTGATATTGCGAAAATGTATGAAAAGAAAGATACATTTTATTTCCAGCTCTAGTTTATCTTCTTCAATCCAAGTATTTTTTCTTCTTCGTTATCTTTCAATTCCTCGTCTCTAATATTTATATTATTTTACACCTGTTTTCATTTTAAACGTTTCGAATGCAAGCAATCTGTTACTGTTTTTGTATGTAGTCTTTATATGAGAGAGTTATTACTAAGTTGTAAGAACTTATAACCATTAGTATTTTCTTGACTTTCATTCCAATACAACTATTTGTAAAGCAATCCCATCAAGCTTGCGCTGCCTAAATACCACCGTCATAAAGCTGACACTTAATGGTAGTGTACTGGGCAAAATACATCAACTGTGCTGTTTTTCTCAGTACATCTTCATATTTATTACCAGGTAAATTGCAAAAAATTCCAGGAGATGAGTATTCTTGATAGCACTTTTTGAAAGAAACTTAAATATTAAGGCCGAGTATTTTTGCCATTTTAATGAAAAATGGAATTTATCTTCAATTTCACCGCTGTTACATAATAAAATCATCTATTTCCCACGCAGTTTTTTTTTTTTTACCTCTAACTATATGATATGAAATTCGCCTGATCTAAAGAGAGTGTACAGCAGTCTTATTGTGTTCAGTTCATCATCATATAAGTATTTTTTGTATTCAGTAAGATTTTTATAATTCCTATAATTCTTTAGGGCTGTTGATCCATTTAGTCCATTTTGCCATTCCTGCAAGTTACAATCCATTAACCGTTGTCTAAATTACACAATAAAAAAAATTAATACTGCCAATATCCTATGATATCCACACAAAACCAAACCAATATTTATACAGTAGCCGTCTAATAAAAGTTGCCCAAGTTATTCTCTTTTATTCATCCAGTGACTTTAACATCATGGTGCATTTCCTGGGATATCTATAGCTAGGCATATGCAGCAATTTACACCAATAATTTATACATGTAATATACTAGTCAATATACATATTATAACGTCCGCATTCGCCAAGAGTTCCAGTGTTTGACGATTGTCTTCCAAGAGACCAATATAATTTACATAACTGTTGATGGGGTTTCTCTATAGATTTTCTGTTATCATATCCCCAAATCTCAGAAGAATAGAGAAGAATGGACTTAATGCAAACATCAAATAATTCGAACACAGTGTTCGATGATGGAGATCCGAGTTTTCTCTTATCAATTTCTTGACTGGAATTAAAGCTTCATCAGCTTGTATAGCAAGTCTTTTAATTGCTTTTGGCCAAGAAAACATTACTCCAATATGCTTAAGTAATTTACACTTTTGATATTTTCATTACAACTAGTCCACTTTTCCAACTTCTTAAGTCTACCACCATTTCTAAAAGGTTATATCGTATTATCCATGTTTACAGTAATGCAACATTCTACATAAAGGAACGCCAGTGTCTATCTTTCTTCGTAATTCTAAAATAGTATCAGTCAACATGCAGGTCATCAACATATAGTAACAGACTCATAGTTTGTAATTTATTGTCAACAAAGAGACCAGTTTCGCTGTTTTCATTCATTGCTGATAATAAATTATTTAAAAACAAGGAGAGAGAGGAGAGGACCCCATAGACAACCTTGTCACACTCCAAGCTTACATTCAAAATATTCTCATAGTTTACCTTGAAAAGTCTTTGCAGCTGATTTAATACCTTTATGTATAAAGGTACACCATTTGATAAAAATGTATACCACAACCTCTCTCTATTTACAGAATCCAATGCCTTTTACAAATCAACATATGAGCAATAACATCTTTCTCTTTTTTGTAAGATACGTTTGTACCACAGATTGTACCACAGATGCAATATTAAATAAGATCTACCATCGAGAAAAGCCCGGAATCCGGTCTGTTCTTCAGGTATCGTAATACAGGTGGTGGCCAATGTATTATGTGTTTCATTTAGAATTGTAGTAGATAATTTCATGTAAGTATCTAGTAAGTTATTTCTGTATAATTGTTGACACCTCAGGGGTTGTCTTTCTTGAAAAGTGATATAATTAAACCTTTTTTCCTTCTATCAGGAAAGGTATCATTGTAGAAATAGCGTTAAAGAGAGGTGTTAAATAAAGTACTGTAATAAATTTAGAGTATGCGCATTTGGATATAGCGCCCCGTTTTAAGGAATTCTTAGATTTTTGTGATTACTCGGTCCAGTGGAAATATTCCTTAGCCCGAAATAATTAGCCAATTTCTAGAAGCAAACGCCACGGAGTGAAGTGTTAGTGAGTTTCCATGATGTTATGGTTTACTTCTGGTGAATTCAGGTCAGACCCGCATTAGTCTCCCTGTCGTTCCATAGTCCCTATTAAAATCTAGTGGCGTACATTAGTTGTGTGGCTGCAGGTGCAGTATTTATGGTTGGAGACTGGTAATTTACACAATGGAATAAACAAGAAGGACTCGGCAGATAACGTTTATGTCGCTATGGTGGCAAGTGTGATGCAATTTTACAGGCGAAATGTGGCCCGAAACCATGATTCGACAGGCCTAGGGTCGCGTAGCAAAAATAGTTCCCTGTGTTTGGAGAAGTTGTATAGTTTTACGACGTGAAATGCTGATGGTACGGAAAGTTGATGAAGAGAAATCATGCAGATGTGCGGTTTATAGACAATTGAAAAGTTGTGAGAGCTGTGGTCTTGCATTGATTAGAGTAAAATTTATGTATAGAATGGACATGTCGGGCTTTCTAATTTGCAACAGAAGTTGTATGGAAGTCTTTGGAAATTTGGGGCAAACTTATCACTTCTAGCGGAATCGCACCAGGGTTTGACACCGCTCGGTCACACAAATACCCCTAGCTTGTAACAGTACTATGATGTCTTTATAACACATGAAAAAGTCTCCAGGAAGTCTGTCTCCATCAGGTTATTTGCTACTTATAAGCAAATTTAATGCTTTCAATACTTCATTGTCAGATATTACTGAGTTGAAAATCTGATTTGTGTCAACATCATTGCATGTATCACAGATCTTATTGTCATGATTTGACATAATATTTCTCATAAATATGACAAAAAATGGTCTAATTCGCCTTTAAATGGAAATTATTAGAACCATGTCAGCTTTGACACATGTTTGGCATTTCGTTCTGAAGCACTCTTATATATCGAAGTTACAAGATCAGAAAATATTTCCTCATCACATGAATGCCGTATTTTGCTTCGCAGATCTTTGATCCAGCATTTCTTTTTATTTCCTCAGATTTTTCTCCATTTATTTCTGAGTTCCAGAAACGTTTGATAAAATTCCCTTATACCTGTTTTCTTAAACTGGTCCAAGACAGTGTATTTTATCTGCATCAAATGCATGCATTCCACATCGTACCAGGACGATTTAGGAATATTTGATTTTGTACAAATAACGTGTTTGGACATGTCGAGAGCCTGTTCCATATCCTTTGTGATGGTGTTTATATAACAATTTAAAAACGACTCTGTGATTAGCAATCCTAAATTAGCCACACATACATTCCTTACATTCTCATTACACTTAAAGCGTTTTGTACCTAAATTTCTATCAGCAATATCATTGTTATTTTCATCTAATACTCTGTCTGAAACTTCGATCCATAAATGATCCGATCCTGAACGGTGTGTCGCACAACATCTTAGGACATTATTATATAATCTACTAGGTACTTTACCCCGCTTGCGTGACATGAAAAATCTCCCTGTTCATCTCCACCTACTCTATCGTTTAGAAACGGATACTAAATGAACCGAATCAAACTTTTACCAAATTCATTCATCCCCGTATCTCTCGAGTTTTTAGTCTTATTAAAGTATAATAATCTTATAATGTACAAAATCGAGTAATGGAACGAACTTTAAATCATCATTAATGATATGGTCTTTCTATGCATACAGATCTAGAATTAAAATCACTAGTCAGTAACCAGCATATTTCATTTTCAGGGTTGTTTAAATTGTCAGCCATATTGATTGCTAATACGTCAATAACATTAGATGACCTGTCATCGTATACAGGTGAACATGATGGGGGTATATAGATACAACCCTAGCATGACATCATGCTGAACCTCAAATATTTGCCTGTTCAGTAAGACAAAACACAACCTCTATAACGCGATGACATATTTTACATAAAAGAGCGCCAGTGTGTCAGGTTGTTCAGTCCTGGTGTCCAGAAGAATGCAGAAAGATCAATCAGAGTTTGATGCAGATTATTGGTTACATAATAGAAAATTGCACTATCCCAGTTGTTGCTATTTTCGTATTGGAACTGTTGCTTAGAGCAAATATATTGTTCTTTGCGCGACAGGAACACGTGCACAACGTGACCACGCAGGACACGTTTATCTTTGACACACGTAACTATGGCAATCTAAATTTATATTTCTTCCCTTGAAAATAATAGCTTATAAACTATGTTAGATATTTTATAAGATTTACCAGATATTTTACATAACGAATATATGTTTATAAAATATCTTAGAATCAAAGAGAAACAAGATATCTTGTAAATTTTATGAGATATCTTTTAAACTTAAGCATATATCTTGGAAGCTTTAATCAGATATCTTGGAAAATTATTCGATATCGTGAAAACATTATTAGAGATCTGGGAAACTTTATTAGAGATCTGGGAATCTTTAGTAGTGATCTAGGAAACTTTAATTAGAGATCTGGGAAACATTATTAGAAATCTTGGAAACTTTATTTGATAACTTGGAAACTTGATCAGATATCTTGGAAACTTAATCATATATCTTGGAAACATTATTAGATATCTAGGAATCTTTATTATGTATTTTGAAAATTTAAACAGATATCTTGGAGACTTTATTAGAAATCTGAATTAACTCTGCTCATATTTTATCAGATATCTTGGAAACTTTATTAGATATCTTTGAAGCTTTATTAGATATATTGTAAACTTTATTAGATATCTTGGACACATTATTAGACATCTTGGAATTTTTTCAGATATCTTATAAACTTTATTAGATATCTTGGACACTTTATCAGATATCTTAGAAATTTTATCAGATATCTTGGAAACGTTATTAGATATCTTGGAAACTTTATTCGATATCTTGGAAATTGTATCAGATATCTGTGAAACTTTGTTAGGTATCTTTGACACTTTATTATATATCTTAGAAACTTTATTAGGTATCTTGGAAACTTTATCAGGTATCTCGGAAACTTTATTAGATATCGTAGAAACTTTATCAGATATCTCGGAAACTTTATTAGATATCTTGTAAAACTGTATTAGACATCTTGGAAACTGCATTAGATATCTTGGAAACTTTATTAGGTATCTTGGAAACTTTATTAGATAACTTCTAAACTTTATTAGATATCTTCGAAACGTTATCAAGTATCTTGGAAACTGTATTAGATCTCTTACAACCTTTATCAGGTATCTTGGAAACTTTATTACATATCTTCAAAACTTTATTAGATATCGTAGAAACTTTATTAGGTATCTTGGAAATGTTATTAGATAACTTGTAAAACTGTATTAGATATCTTGGAAACTCTTGGAAACTTTATTAGATATCTTGGAAACTTTATTAGGTATCTTGGAAACTTTATTAGATATCTTCGAAACGTTATCAAATATCTTGGCAACTTTATTAGATATCTTAAAACCCTTATCAGGCTTCTTGTAAACTTTCTTTGGTATCTTGGAAACTCTATTAGATATCTTCGAAACTTTATGGGATGTCTCGGAAACCTTATTTGATCAATTGGAAACTTTAATAGATATCTTGGAAGCTTATGAAATATCTGCGAAATCGTATTAGATATTTTGTAAACTATATGAAAAATAATAATTACCTGTGCTCATATTTTATTTATTTTATGATATATCCTGGTAACCTTATCAGATCTCTTATAAACTTTATATGATATCTTATAAGTTTTATAGAATATCTTATGTAATACAAAAGATGTCTTATAACAGGATTATTTGAATTATATCATATCTTTATTAGACAGCTTATCAAGAAAGTGTAGTTCAAATTTTTTATAACGTATGACTATTTTAGTTTACGATATTTTATATGATATTAGAATAAACTTTGTTACCACTGTTATTGACATTTAATTTGTGTCACTCGTTCGCTTTTCTTAATAATTGTATGTTATGTATATCTGCAGTGTATACATGACCTTGTCCAAAATCAAGTTCCTGGTGTTCCTGGCCAGTGACATTTGTGTTATAAACAACAGAACATATAGCTACATATTTCTCTATGATTGTAGACTAAACGCTTCGATCATTATCAACGGAAAACATGTTTATAGTATTGATTCTGACCCTAGAAACTTCTAGAATGTAAGTTTCTATTAAATGACAGAGTATTTTCAGAAAATGTGTATGTGTGTGATTTAGACTTTTAATGTAGCTTTAACAATTTTAGTCATATTGCTTTATGCTGATGTCTAGCACTGGGGCATCATGCTACAGACATGTTGTATAATGTAATGCCCAGTCTCATTATCCTGACACTAAACCGACCAGACCTAACACTAATCTTTCAATGCTGAGCGCCATGCGAGGCAACTGCTAGTACCATTTTGAAAATCTTTTGTATGACTCGGCCGGGGTACGAACCCGCGTCCGAGGCGGACTCTCTAACCACTTAGGCCACTTGAGCGGTTCAGAAAACGATAATTATGACCCAGATCAAGAAGAGGGCTATACAGTCTTGTTTACGTAAAAATTAATCATTCTTGCCTTAACATCTGAAGCAGAATTATTCTTATTTATGTGTTCAATTTTTCATTTGGGAAAAAGAAGAAGTGTGGTGTGTGTGTGTGTGTGTGTGTGTGTGTGTGTGTGTGTGTGTGTGATTTGGATTTTAAACGTAACTTTAACAATTATTCAGTCGCATCGCTACGATGTCTGCAGTGTGGCAGTTTGTTGTAGCATCATTTCCCACCTAGTCACATTATCCTGACACCAGGCCGACCAGTCTTAACACTTACCTCTTAATGCTGAGCGCCAAGCGGGGCAGCTGCGTGTACAATTTTTTTTACAAGTCTTTGGCATGACTTGAATAAGAAGAAGAAGAATTTATTATCATTATGATTATTATTATTGTTATTATTATTAGTAGTAGTAGTAGTAGTAGTAGTAGTAGTAGTAGTATTTGTTTACACAGAGTCTCAGTACAAGCAAATATCGAATGAGATTGTCATGACACATAAAAGTGAACTGTGAAGAAAAAAAGGAGATTCAAGCTGTACACTTTTATGTATGAACCCATATTGTTCTGTACAATATTCCATTATATATTGTTGCATCAACCGATACTATTGTTTACAGTATTCCATTATAAGAATATTTTGTATGCATGATCCCATGCAATAATGTGTATAATATCCCATTGCACGTATATTTTGTATGCGAGAACTCACACAGTGTTGTGTATAATATTCCATTATACGTAATTTTAGAAGCACTGGTCCACGTTATACTGCGTATAGCAGTATTACTTGTATGATGTCTTATATATATATATATATATATATATATATATATATATATATATATATATATATATATATATATATATATATATATATATATATATATATATATTGCTACGAGTCTCTGCTCTTAAAATAAGTAACAGAAAAGAGTGAAGACAACAAGCTTTGTAAAATTTAACAAATAATTTATTTCTATAGAATACAAAGTGAAAAATTAAGAAAAAAGAACTTACGGTTTTACGAATAGAATCTAAAAAATAATCCAAGAATTAAAAAATTGAAGTCCTAGTAATAAAAAGTTCTGAATTAAACTGAGTTCGAGTCCCGATGAAATCCGAAATTGAAGGCGATGACATCTGTTGTGGTCAGCGAAGTGCTGCTGTGTCAACAGTCTCTTGTTGACTCACAGAAAATATTATTCCAGTTTTGAATTCAGTATAAATTCCAATAAATGTCTTTATCCAAGAATTTTGTCAGATCAGTTTTGTATTTCCAAGGAAAAAAATCACTTGAATTCAACAATTTGAAGAAAATAAAATTTCAACCCAAACTGGTCACAACATAATAACTTATCGTGTCAAATGTTTTAAGCGTAACTGAATAAACCTTTATCAAAACAACAGTTATACACTAATTAAGACGCAAAACAGATTCCCGGATGAGGGTCAAAAGTTCATTCTTCTGGAAAAATAGAAGTTTGTACCAATTGATATATGCTACTTGTCATGTAGTCCAGGCATGATTTTGACTCAACTTAACGATTCTTACTCTGAGAAAGACAAAATAAAATAAATAAAAGTTGTTTACCAAAACTGTCACTGATATTGGAACAAGGTCAGGAACTAGATACAATGTTTATATTATTAGTTGTTTATAAAAATTAAAATAAATCAATTCTTGACAATGTCAAATCCAGTAAACAATGTTAAATTCGAATAGCATGCAATGGAATTTAAAAAAAAATAAATAAAACTAACAAACAAACAATTAAATTAATTATACATAACACTTCCCCCCATAAAAGAAAAAGAAAGATTTATATAATAAAGTTTTCTTTTCCCCATAGGTCAATTATACATGAGGTTTATAAAAAAAATAACACAAGAAGAAATCTTATGAATTATACAAAGCATACATAAAAGATATTTCTATACACGTGAAAGTGCATCTGCTATTAATTGTCTTTTCCCTTGATGTGCCTGATGTCAATATTATATTCCTGTAACAACAAACTTTACCTTAATAATCTCTGATTTTTGTTTTGCATCTTGCCGATGAAAGTAAGGGGGTTGTAATCACTAAACAAAATACTCAGAATAGGAGCTGAACTAACGTAAACTTCAAAATGTTGTAATGCCAGTATCAAAGCCAACCATACCTTCTCAATTGTTGAATAATTTTTTATTTTTTTTTTGGTGCTTATTTTATTTCTTAGAAAAACAGCACATTCGATGATCAACACCATTTTTATCTTCTTGAATCTGTACTGCTCCAACCCCAACGTCACTTGCATCAACAGACATTTTAAATGATTGACTGAAATTTAGAGCTGTAAGAACTGGTGCACTCTAAATTAAGGCCTTTAACTTATCAAAAGCTTCCTGATATTTTTTAGACCAACGAAACTTGTTTTTCTTGCTCAATAAATTTGTCAGGAGTTCAGCAAATATGGAAAAATTGAAACAAAATTACCGATATTATTAAGCCATACCTAAAAATCGCATCAGTTGCTTTTTACTGACGGGCACAGGGAATTCAGAGATAAACTTACCTTTATCATTTATAGGTTTAACTTGTCCATGTCCCACAATATGTCCTAGAAATGTTACACAAGCACGGCAGAACACACTTTTAAATTAATGGTCAAACTCTCATTAGTGAGTCTCTCAAATTTCCGAATTGTCGCTAAATGTTCTTACCAGGCATCGTAGTAGATGATGACATCATCGATGTAAGCATCACAGTTACCTAGACCAGAGGTAATCATGTTCATTATACGTTATAAAGACCTTGGCGAACCTTTCATCCCAAACGGCATTACTTTATATTGATAAAGTTCATGTGGGGTCACGAATGCAGAAATTTCCTTTGCCCTTTCCGTCAGTGGAATTTGCCAAAATCCTTTCAGAAGGTCAACTTTGCTGACATACTTTGAATTTCCAATTTCATCAATGCAATCATCGATTCTGGGTAATGGAAATGAATCTGTTTTAGTCACACTGTTCACCTTTCTATAATCAGTGCACATGCGAAAAAGTTTGTCTGGTTTCGGAACAAGTATACATGGTGAACTCCAGTCACTTTTACTCGGTTCTATGAAATCATTTTCCAGCAAATACTGAATTTCTTCTTTCAAGTATTCATGTTTGAGAGGGTTCATCCTGTATGGGTTTTGTTTCACAGGTTTGGAATTTACAATTTCAACTTCACGGTAAATTTATTTTGATCATGTAGGAACATCTGGAAATAAACGGTCACTTTCAAGTAATAACTATTTAAGGTCATTCCTTTCTTGTTGTTGCAAATGTGAAAGTTTCTGGTCCAGATTATTCATAATTTCTGAATTCCGAAGATTTGTCACTCCAAAATCAATAGTGTCCGATTGCATTCCTTCACTTAAATCCTCAATGAGTGGGAAAGGTACATCTAAATTAATTGCATGATTAACCTGGCAATCTCTCTCAACCTACTGGTACTCCACTAATTTATTTACATCCCAGGACCACTATTATTATAATTTAACTCATTGATTTTCTTCTTAACTTTCTAAGGGCCGTAATTCCTAATCTGAAGAATATTTTGAAGAATGAGCACGAGAGACAGAACCCTATCACCAGACTCAAACGTTCTTTCCATTGTAGTCCTGTCAAACCATAATTTCACTTTGGACTTGAATTGCTGAGTGCCAAATTCAAGGATAATTAGCTGGAAAATTCCAGACATAAAATTTTACCCTTGATCAGATTGGACAGATTTGGGAAGGCCAAATTGAATGAAAAACTTTATCAAAGCTTTTACTATAGTTTTTCTTTTAATATTCCTCAAAGGAATTGCCTCTGGGAGTCTTATTGACGCACACATTATGGTCAACAAGCATTGGGTACCTGGCTTGGTCTTAGGTAAGGGATCAACACAATCTACCATTATTCTCCTAAATGGTTCGTCAAATGCAGGAATGGGCTGCAGATGAGCCTTAGGTATCTTCTGATTGGGTTTTCCTACCATCTGACAAGTATGACAAGATCTGCTGGATTTACAAACATCACGTTTGATTTTTGGCCAATAAAAGTGAGTCAAGATCTTGTGATAAGTCTTATTAATCCCTAAATGACCAGCCAAAGTAGTTTCATGGGCCAAACTAAGTATTTCCTGTCTGTAAGATTTTGGAACTACAATTTGGTAGTTCATTGACCACTAGTAACCATCAGGTACCTCGGGAGGTTTCCATTTTCTCATAAGAATTCCATTTTTAATGAAATAACGGACAGATACTTCAGTGGCTTCAGTTTTACTAATGGCCCTTTGAAACAAACAGGAGATCTCAGGATGTTTTCCCTGTTCGACGACAAGTGATTGTCGTTTCTCACCCTGATTAGAAAGAAGAGAATGAGTAGTTCAAAGAGGATCACTGTGATCAATACCTTTTGATTGATCCAAACAAGGAGTGAAAGTGACCTCATCAAAAGTCTGACCAATACATGTGTCAGCTAAAGGAATACTTTCCTGATTAACACCATTCTCAAGAGCTTTCTTTGCCATAGCTGTAGTAACTGCACAAGCTGGGTATAAATCAGGGAATTCTTTTTCTTAAGGATCGACTTTCTGATCCAAACAAGGCTTGTCAGTTACAAGTGGATTAACCACAACCTTATCTCCAACTAGGTCATTGCCTGGGACTGTATGGCGACAAGATTTATAGCGACAGAAAATCACCCTGGGACTGTATAGCGACAATGGGAATTTTGTATAGCGACAAGGGGAATGGAACAGGTAGGGTGACGTCACGGCACTAGAGATTGGTAACAATGTAGCAAGTGGCTTACCTGAATACACGCAGCTACTCTAGGTAGAGACAAATACAATAGAGACAGAGACAGACATATACTAATACAAGCCCGAGATTTGTATATAAAGCATTACCTAGACCTGAAATTATATTGGCGGTGTTCATAAATTTGCATAGTTATAATGATGCTATAAATAGCTATAATCAAGGAAAAGGCTAACGCCAAAATGGATGTGAATAAAGGTAACGCTAAAATTACGAAATTGTCCTAGAATTTAACGGAGACTAAACATGTCCATGAACATTAAGTTACATTGGTTTAGACTAAAAGTAGTACTAAAATTACGACATTGTCCCGGACTACAGTGGAGACTGAGAAAATCTGGAACATTAATATTCAAATGACTGTGACTAAAAGTAACGCTAAAATTACGAAATTGTCCCAGAATTTAACGGAGACTGAACATATCCCAGAAGATTAAATTATATTTGTTTAGTCTAAAAGTAGTACTAAGATTACCAAAATGTCCCAAATTCTAGTGGAGACTGAGAAAAACTCTGGAAGATTGTATTCAGATTGCCGTGACTCAAAATATTGCACTAAATTTCCGAAAAATTTAGCGGACTTGAATGGAAACTGATAACTAGCCAGATGTTTTGGTTGTCAGAAGTGGCAAAGACAAAGTGTAACACTAAATTCTGAAATTGCACCGGACTTTAGCGGAGACTGAAAATAATCCAGAGATAAATTTTAAAAATGTTACTAAGACTTAAAGTAGTACTGAAATTATTTAAACTCATACCGACCTTCGCGGAAACTGAAAAATTAATTGTAAATAAAAAATTAAAAGAAGCGATACTATAGCGTCAATGGGAATTAGCATCACGGTACCCTACTTTTTCTACTATAGCGTGAAGATTTATAGCGTCAATGGGAATTAGCATTACGGGACCCTACTTTGTACTATAGCGTCAAGATTTATAGCGTCAAATGGCACACCCTGGGACACTATAGCGTCAGTGGGAATTTTGTATGGGAACAATAGGAATGGAACAGGTAGGGTGACGTCACGGTACTGGACACTTGCAACAGAGAATAATGTCTTTGGGAGTTAAACATAAATTATACAATCGAATACAATATTTTGTTTAGGCAAGAAAGAATACATCTTTTTGAGGCAGTGAAGTGGCCCTGAAAAGGGTCTTTGTCTCGAATGTATAAAATACACCATACTTACTATCCACACAAACGGACGCGAACGCATAAAATACACACTCTACTATCCACACAAACGAAGGAAGAGAAGAAAAAAAAACACCACATCTACTATCCACACAAACGGACGCGAACGCATGAAACACCCATATATACAATCCACATAAACGTACGAGAATGCATACAAAATACACATATATACTATGCACACAAACGGACGCGAACGTACGAAACACCCATATATACTATCCACACAAACGGACGAGAATGCATAAAACATTCACATATATACTATCCACACAATCGAACGAGAATGCATAAAACACACACATATATACTATCCACACAAACAGACGAGAACGCATAAAACACACCACATATATACTATCCACACAAACGGACGAGAACGCATAAAACATACATATATATACTATCCACACAAACGGACGCGAATGCATAAAACACACACATATATACTATCCACACAATCGAACGCGAATGCATAAAACACACACACACATTATACTATCCAAACAAACGGGAAGAGACGAAACACACTCCACATGTAGTATCCACAAAAACGGACGAGAACGCATAAAACACACACATATATACTATCCACACAAACGGACGCGAACGCATAAAATACACACATCTACTATCCACATAAACGGTCGAGAACGCATAAAACATACACATATATACTAAACAAAAACTAACGCGAATGCGTAAAACACACATATATACTATCCACACCAACGGACGAGAACGCATAAAACACACACATTTATACTATCCACACAAACGGACGCCAACGCATGAAACACCCATATATACTATCCACACAAACGAAAGCAAACGCATTAAACATACACATATATACTATCCACACAAACGTACGAGAATGCATAAAACACTCAAATATATACTGTCCACGCAAACGAGCGAGAACGCATAAACATACACATGTATACTATCCACACAAACGTACGAGAACGCATGAAACATCCATATATACTATCCACACAAAAGTACGAGAACGCATAAAACACACACACATATATACTATCCACACAAACGGACGCGAACGCATATAACACACACTCTACTATCCACACAAACGAAGGAAGAGAAGAAAAAACACAACATCTACTATCCACACAAACGGACGCGAACGCATAAAACACTACATATACTATCCACAGAAACGGACGCGAACGCAAACACATGCACGCACACACACACACACACAACAGTAAAAGAGTGAGTGTTTACAGTCACACTACTCTACATTCACACGAATTGGCAACTTGAATAGTGTTTCTTTTCTAGAGATCTGGTTAGCCCTGAGAAGGGCTGTTTTTGTTAACGGGGAGTGATGGCAATCTTTTTTAGTGTCTAAGATTGCGTCCTCGTCTGGTGGCAGGCTATCCTACAGGATAAGGCCTGCTACTGCGGAAAGAGAAGGAAAACTCTTTGGTGTGTACTCGGCAGTCGATAAAACCACTGTCTGGTTCTTGCTGCTGATGTTGCTGCTGCTGTTGTTGTTGCTGTTCTCTCTGCTTCTGAAATCTGTACTTCTCTGTCCATTCTTCTTGTTCCTTCTTAATTTCCTCCCTGAAGACCTCTTCCGTCAGGTCTTGGGCTATTGATAACATCCTGACATTCTCTATCTCTTCAGGCTTAGGTATCAGGTTTAGCCTGACACGATGTAAATTCACGTAAGCTTCATTCAGCTTGGCTAGTCTGGAAGGCATCTTCACAGGTTGACGAGTCAACAATGGATGGCCAGACTGGAGACCAACACGCTTTATATGGTTCAAACACGGACGCGATAGAAAACATCCCTACTCGGTTTTAGTGTCGGAACGCTATGATAGTGAACGTCATGGTGAGGGATAGAGAGAAGTCAAAGAGCATATATTCACAGTGCTTCTTGAAAACAAGCGACAGACATTTTTTCAAACACAACATTTTTTATTCAACCAACAACTAACAGCTAACAAGTAACAATAACATCAAACAAATTATTTTTGACAAGGTTGACAACGTTGTGAAATCATTTGAGATTTCCACTGATGGAAGTCATGAGGCCATTGATGTACACTACGTTTCCTAGGTAAAGACAAAAGATAGCCATAATGGTCACAAAACCATCGATATACTTTCTCATCGTTTCTAGAAGGGCTACGATCAAAATAAATCACAAAATGTTCTAAAGGATATCCAAGACCGAGTTGATGAAGAAAATACACACAATATTGTCCACACACCATGGAATCTGTGCCTTGTAATTTCACATTATTGAATCGTGTCGTCTGGGCATTTCTTCTCATAAAGTCAATGATGTCGTCTTCCAAAGGGGGTAATCCATACGAATCAAAATACTCCACACAATCCTCTTTAGGGAAGTAAACGGGTACCCAGTGGGTTCCTGGGAGATGACTGTCGTCCGTGTTGATGACATAAGCTTGATGGTCTTGAGGTTTGCGATGAGGTAGTTCATTTTTAGCACACACGACAGGATTCCAAGAAGCAGTGTACGAACTGTTGTTCAAAAGGTAATAAAGTTCCCAGGTATCCAATTTTTGTTTTGTTCTTTTTTCACAGGTAATGATAAGTCATCAATTCAATTCTGACTTTTTGCTTGAAAATCTCTGACAAGTAACCGTTTCTTCGCCTTGTCTCCCAACTCTGGGCTAAGAGTGCTTCAATGCTATAGATCTCTAGGGTAGTCAACGGAGGGCAGGAATGATCACGCAAGCCTTTATACCACTCATGCAACACTGCTTCCTCCGAGATGAGACTCCAAGCTTCGTCCAGATACTCGTCCAATGTTTCTTCTTGACTCATCATCAGACATTGACTGGGATGATCGTTTTGACATCCATAACAATCTTTCTTGGTCAATTCCGTAATTTTATCCGCCTGGTGTTTAGCAAAACAGGACACTAAATGTTGTTCTTGTTCTGGCCATCTGGACGTGACCACTACCTCATTCTCTTCGTCTTTGTCTTGGGGTTCTGCTTTCACGGTATCCTTCCATTCCATTTCCAAAGATTCTCTACTGTTCAAAGAGGGATAAGAGTCTTCCAGAGCTTCTAATAGTCTAGAATGACTTCTCTCAAACTGTTGATTTCTATGGTATTATCGAATTCGGCATACAGGATGACGTTGACCGTCTCTCCGAGAGCATCTGCAAACTGAAGTTCCACACGCAGTTGACCGGATTTTATAGGGTGGAAATGTCCCTCGTCGCTGCCTTGGTCTGGAGTGAAATCAAAGGTCCACAAAGTATAACCTCCTACTTAATCTTCGTACGAAATGCCGTGACTGGTGTTATTTACTACCTGTCCGGTAGCTTCGTATAGGGACAAGTACGATCTCAAGTAATTCTTTTGGGAAAGTTAGGTTCGAAGGGTCTGGTACACAAGGTCTTGCCATCGCGACTGACTTTGATTTTGGACACTTTGTAGTGCTTAAACTGGAAAGGATTTTGATCGTGGGCTCTGTTGAGGGCTGTGTTGCTGACAATACCAACGATTAAACGTTTGGGTAACTGTCCTTGGAACAGATGATCTTCGATCTTGAATCGGAGTTCAGCAGCAATAGTGAACGTTTTCACTTCTACGCGTCGTATCGGATACTTGGCGGTCGTTCTGCTCAATGAATGATGTCGTTTCCCGCTTTAGGTAACACTTCTATGCGACGCACGCAAAGTCTGGCTTCTTGGATGATGGTTTTGTACTCGTTGGCATGAGCCATCAAATGGAAAGCGACACTGCTGCTATTGAGTCTCAGGCGAATATCCACTCCGTTCATCAAATACTTGTCTTGCAACCACAAATCCAAATGCAAACTATCCATCAGTTCTAAACTACGACCTTGCAGGATTTTCTTTCGACGGTCGTTAAAACCCACATTGTGAGGATTGTCATCTGCTGTCAGGGCTGTGTCGTTAAACGTGTTCTCACCTGTGGTGTCAGGTTTCCAAGCCACGCAAGCATCCAGATGAGTGTTCTTGGCCTCTTTTCCGTACGTCAAGAGATTTTCCAGGTACGCTCGGTAAGGGTAAGTGTCCATGCTACTGCTGACCAGTTTGTTATTCAAGTACAAATCCACTTCGCTGAACAAGGAATGCATGAAATTGTTGACGGGAGCTACTCTAGCATCGTCTCCCGGATTGGTGTTGTCGGTTTTGATCACTTTCAGTTTCAGGTACAAGTAACTGCTATTCAGATCGAGATAATCTTCGGGATGTCCTTTGATTTCAAACTCGATGGGAGCTGAATCCGTAAAAGAGGAGACGGGATAAAATTCGACCCATTGGGATTCTTGCATCGTCATCATGGTGGGCGGCATGGCAAACAGATCCAGTTCCGACTTGGAACAAGCGCAAGACTATCGGTACATCATTTTCTCTGATTTAATAATCAAAAACGTCTAAGTCTCGGACGGTTTTTCTTTTCTTAGTCTTTCTAGCTCTAGGGGTGTGAAGTCCTCTCAAGGTGTGTTGTTTTCGTCGTCTTGCTGTGTCGTCAGGGAAGCAGGAATGTCTGACTCGGTAGCATCCAGAGCATTTATAGGAGTTTCTCGCCGGCCCAAAATGTCTTTGCCTTTTTGAAGCAACACATTTTTGCCTGCTCTCAAGAAAGCTTCTTTAGGATTTTGTTTGTCAATGATGACATTTTGGAGAAATTCTTTACCTTGCGTCAACGCGGTATATTTCAAGGCGTGCAATCCCCGTGTCACCATCGGTTTGAAAACGGGAACCACTGTACGAAAGGCCGATTTTAGCATATCTCCTAAACCATGTCCTTGCTGTCGAGCGACTCCTTGGTACACATGATACATGACTGACAAAAGGTTAGAGTAATCGTTTTCGAAAATGGAGTTTCACTGTGACTTTCCCTTTGGTAAATGGAATATTTTGTCTCAGAGCTCCTTTTATAGTAATGTTGACAGTGTCGAAATATGACTTACTGACGGGCAAATAGTGAGGATGTACAAATTCGCGGTGAACGTGATAGGTGTTTCCACCTTCCTCGTCAGCATTCGTGGCAGAATCCACTTTGAAAGGAATGACACGCAGTAACGGTACGGAGGTGTGTCCCACCACGTTGTACTCCACCACATCGGAGTACACAAAAATCAAATTCAGTCCTTGGTTCATTTCTACAGGGAATCGAAAATATTTCGCAAAATCCAAGTTACTGGTCACGGCTGGTATTTCGTTTGCAATCTTGATTAACCTGGGGTCTCCACCCAAAATATCGTACAATTCAGGACAAAATGTAATCGCCAATACTTTGTCCTCTAAAAATTTGATGAGTAGGCGACGAGCTATTTTGTGGTACTCGAGGGTGACACTTTTCTGATTCTCTCCAAGGCTTTGGCAAAAATGGTATTGAATTTGATAGAAATCTTCTTCACCAAATGTTGTCCACTAAAATAATAGCCTGGGGGAATGGTCAACAGATAGGTGGTTCGTTTAGTTTTGGGGTCTTGTTTTTTCATAGTCACTTGCAGTGGTGCGTTCATCCAAGTTTTCTTGAACTTGCTCGTCATGAACTTCTACCGTAAAAGTGTTTTGATTTTCGACGATGTTTTTGATTTGTGTAGGGTGAATGATTTCCACCAAAGCCACTTCCCAATGGGCTTCGTGATCCAATTGGATGGCCCGAAATAATTTGGCAGTGTAACAGCACAAAGTGTTATTGGGAAACACTTCCATGGAACTGTCACTGGGTAACGTTAAGTAAAATAGGTTACTTATAATTCCAGAGTTATAGTGTCCTAGGGGTCACAGAAAGTCAGAGGAGTGTCTAAAAGAGGATTGTTGTGATTGGAATGGTGACTGTTGGAAGGGTGACTGACGTTGGACGCAAGGCTCGCGTTGTTCCCGTTCGAGGAATATTTCAGGGACGGATTGGGAAGAAGGTAACCGATGCAACTGCTGAGTAAAATGGTCCACAATTGTTTGTCTCCTTGGTGTAAACTCAACTTGGCAATGGCAGCACCGATGACACAATATACCACAAAGATTTGGCAGAAAAAGACGATTTGCGTTTTAGGCACACGTTCTCCACACCACACCCACAAGGGTTGCTTTTGTAGATCTTGCACAGAAGAACTGGGGGAAGGAGTGGTCACTGCGGTAGCCGAGGTTGTGTTAAAGAGCATGATGGTCACTTCTTTTTATAGTCGATGATTTGCGAAGCGTCGATCCAAGACTCAAAACTGGGAGGATATCCTTTCCAACGTATTTTGACTTCTTTGACAAGTTTTATCCCACTTTACAAGTTCTTTGATCGAGAATGCTTTCGATATCGTACACGTGGTCTTCTTTTTTGGTCACACGTTGTAATTCGGGCAAGTAAAATGTTCCTTTTAACACTTCCCCGTTCATGTCTTCAAATTTATAGACGGGAGGATGACGGCCACGCACTCGTTCAGTGACACGAAACAATTCGGTGGTCCAGTTGGGTAAGTAACCTTTGTCGAAAGTGCGTTTGGTTTTGCCAATACGCACCCAATCTCCTGCTGCCAATATTTCAGTTTTCTTGGGGACAGTCACTGTCAGGGACGTACCAAACAGACGCTCGAAGACGGTGACTTTGTTGTCGGGAGTCCTCTCTTGGGGGGTACGTCCGATGCTTCGATGGTAAGATTGGTTGTACGCTTGGACGAGGTGCGGTAAGACGTCGATGTACTTGAGTGTGTTGATGCGTAAAATATTTCCACATGCGTTCTTTCAAGGTGCGTTGAAAACGTTCCACGATGCTGGCTTTGGTTTCGGGATTCTCGGTGGTGAAAAAATGAATGTCACGTTTCTTCAATTCTTTCTGGAAAGCTTGGTTCAGAAATTCGGTGTCTTTGTCGGTTTGCCATGGAAGAGGGTGACGACCGCTTTGTTTCAACACAAGTTTGAGGGCTCGCACTAACTCACTGCTCGATTTGGAAGTAAATGGCAGGACCCATGTAAATTTGGAAAAGACGTCGATGTCACAAAACAAATATTTGTATCCGCGATTGTAGGTGGCTAAATGAGAGACATCGACTAAATCAGCTTAACGATCGATGCTCTCCACTCGGGTACGACTTCTGTAAAATTTTCGTCGAATGGGTTTGTGTAAGGTGTACGTGGCTTGTTCTTGTAGCCATCATTGTACATGAGGTAAACGGATACTTTTCAGTCGAGTTTTGGCAGCATGATACAATTTCTGAACTCCTCCGTAACCTGCGGGATGGGCTGGATAGTAGTAAATGCTGGCTAACACCTGCTCCATTTTTTTTTAAATAAGTGATCCACTCTTCGCTGATGGTACTCTGAAGTGGTTTAGAAACGGCTTCACGTGTCCGATGTGCCACAGGAGTAGAAGTCGAAGGTAGTTTTGGTGGTAGTGGTAGTGGTGGTGGTGGTAATGGAATTACTTTGGTCTTCTTTTCTTTTTTTACTTCTGCTTTCCCTTCTTTCTTTTTCACTTCTGTCGAAGGTGGAGTGGACATCATCTTTTTAACCCAAGCTTTAAGTTCTTCTCGTTACGGTGTAGGGGAAGGGGTCAACAAGGACGCTACAACCTTACTAGGGATGGGAGCGGCTGATGATGTTTGAAAGACTTCCCTTGCCTCTTCTTCCTCAGGCAACCGTGGGGCTGCATCTGTCTTGACCACTGGGGGTGGTAGTGGTGGTGGTGGTGAACTTTTCATCAGGGCCTTAAAATCTTTCAGAGTGGGTAGAGCTGTTTCGTCTAAAGCTTTCTGGTGAACGAGTTGCAGTCGTTGCAACAATTGACCGTACCGTTGCGATTTTTCCGTTTCTGACAAATCCCTGCGATCGATCAACGATTGCAATTCGTGTTGTAACTGGTACATCTCGGTCAAATGAGGATTGGGAGGTAAATGCGGGGTCCGTTGTTCTTGCCAACGATGGTATTCCATCCATCGTTTGTAAGGGACTAAAGTCAATTTTCGTCCTTCCATCGGATTTCAAGTGTAACGTCTGAGATCGTTTGACTCCGGAGTCCTCCTTTTATCTTCTTGGACCTTTTTACCTTCATCCTCCCAGGATGTTTTCCATCGTTCCCAATATTCCTTTCAGCAAGGGTGCTCCTATGGTTCCCAGCAAGGGTCCTAACAGAGGTAAAATGGCAATTCCTCCGCGTTGCACCAACATTTTTTTCTTTTGACGAATGGGTATTTTCTTTTGGACCATTTGGCGAAGAACGTGTCGATGTTTGGCTAAGCATTCTTTGTGGTGTTTAGACAAAGGTATCGTTCCTTTCAAGACATTCAGACAACATTCGCTCACCGTATCGATGACATCTTTGGAGGCGGTTTGAATGAGTTTTTATCGCATAGGTGGAGGAGCTTTGGACAGGACAGACAACATGTCCCAATGTTTGACTAAACGAGGAGGCAGTCCTTTCCTTTTCTTTCCTTTGGGGATAAAAGAAGGTTGTCTTTTGCCGGGTGACATCTTTGTCTGTTGGTTGTTTGGTTGATTCCGGGTCACACCAAAAATACACTAACGTCGATGACTTGTCATACGGTCTTTTATCCTTTTTCTTGGGGGGGGGGACTATCCCTTCGTCATAAAGGTGACGATGTGTTTTCCAAAATCGCCAAAGAACCCTCCTTTTTGGTGGCTCCTTGTTTTCTTTAGACAAGTGTGTCTTTTATGAGGGTGACGTCGATGTTTTTCTAAGTGTTTCTTTGGATGACGTGACTGTCTTTTTCTTTTTCCTTTTCCTTTTTGGATAGAAGAAGGACGACGATGGTAACGTGTGCACTTCTTGGAGGGAACATCTTTGGGCGTTTAGCAGCACAAAAACACTGATCCCTATTGTTTGCCTCAGGTCTTTCTTTATACTGGAATGCGTCGCCACTGATTGTCTTTACGTCGTATCAACTTGATGACAGGCATCACTCGATGTTGAGGAGTTCGCAACGGACTAAATCGGGACAGTTCTTGCTTGGACAAATCCAGTAAACGCTGTAACACGCCCGATCTTTCTTGGACTTTACTTTTGGGGGCAGTTACTTTGTGAGCAGCGGCCACTGCCACTAAAGAGGAAGAGGGTGTCACCGCTGGAGAAGTTTTCGGAGACACTCTCTTGCGGGTAGAAGCTCTTTTCTGTGGACTTTTCTTTTTCTTTCTTTTTTTGTGGCTCTGACCTGGTCTTGCCACCGTTGTTCTTTTTCCTTTTCTTCTGGGTACGCTTGGGCGTGGCTTTTTTCTTGGGAACAACTTTGGGAGCAATGGGATCCCGTTTTAAGAGGGAGCGAATGATGACACCGCCTAGAGAACCGCTACCTCCAGGTTTCAAATTGATTTGCTTTTTGGTTTGAGTGTCAATGCGAGGATCGGCCAGTTGCGTCAAGGCAACTTTGTTTCTGTCAAAAAAACGTTTGGTTTGATGTGGAATCTGAATGATGCCTTGCAGTAATTGATGTGCTGTCACCGTAAACCATCGTAAGACTTCTTTGAGACTAGCTTCTAAGACACGAGCACGTATTTGTGGATTTTTGTTGCCACTGATGCCATACAAGGCACGAATCAATTTGATGGGAAGATAAGACTGAAGAGACGTCATGTTGACGATGTGTGAGACAGAGCCAAAGTGGCCGAGGTTTTTATACATTTTTTTTTTTGGTGAATGTGGCTGTGGTTAAGTCGACGACGGGGACGTGTACACAACAGGTCCTCCGTCTTGGCACCAGTGGTGAAACAGATGGGAACGAAATCGCAAATAATTGGAACTGGTGGGTTTTAAATCCACGAGTAAATAGGCATGTGGGGTTTGAGTGGCATCGTCGTACTAACTGTTTGGCTAACACTTGCACTTGCGATTTATCTCTAGGGCTTTTAAACAAGGCCATGTAATGAGCATTGAGACTGATGGTGCGATGGGTTTTGCTTTGTTGAAACAAATTTTGGGTAATGTAAATGACACTGGCTTAATTTCTTCTTCGTCTTCTCCTAACATGTCGTTAAAGATGACCAAATTGGTTGGACTAGGGTCAGACACGATCCCGTCGTCTTCGCCAGGAATGCCTTCCACAAACACGATGGAATCGCCTTGACTTTCTCGCAGAAGGCTGTACGCCGATTGCCACTCTTTGTAACACCACACGGTGCGTTGAGGTGGACGATCGATCAAATGATGTTTATGTTCGATCAAACGTTTGACAAATTCGGTTTTGCCTGAACCGCTCGGTCCAGCAATGAGCATGTTAAACGGATGCCGAAGATACAAGGCCTCCCAACTAGCACGATCTAAGTGTTCGTCGATGACTTTGAAAGTGAAGGAAGAGGGAGCAGAGACAGTAGAGGTAGCCATAATATTAGTAGTGTAAGGAATGTCACTTTTGACACGAAGACAGACAAGACAAGAGCTTTTATACTTTTTCAGGACACGTTTATTGCCATCTTTAAATGTGAACAACACGAAATACAAAATACATAAAAGCCAAATGGTTAAGTACATGAATAAAAGACACGTCAAAAAGATCATAGTGGAATATAAACAAGTCTCTGTACAACATGTTTGTTGACGAAAATGTGATGTCGTAGGGACAGTGTGTAATGTTCTTAGAGTGTCTACACTGGGCAAAGTCACACAGGGGTCTTCCTGGAATGGCCTTTCGGGTATGTCAATGACAGTCCTGTCCTGTTCTGAAAGGAGTGGTTCTTCTTCTTCTTCTGGTACTGTCACTAACACAGGTTTGAAAGTTACTTTTTTCACTGAACTTTTGAAATTAGGATTACAAATCTTAGGCATAGTTTGCCACTTCTTTAGTCCAAGCCTCGAAACCCGAACTTTTCCAGTCACGTACATCTTTCCAGTGAGGGTGTAAGTCACAAGCTACACACACATCGTCGTATACATCTTCAGTACCTAAAAGTCGACGAATCTTTTTTTCCCGCAGAGATCGAGAAGTATCAAGATAAAAGCGCAAAGCTTTGAGCAGAATGAGTCTCTCGTGTACATTTAAAGGAACCACCTTCATGCTTTTTGGAATGGTATGTACTGTTCGTAAAGAGTCCACAAAGAATCAGCTAGTAAACGAAATCCCAGAAAGCCAGTCACTAAGACACACACTACACGTCGACCTCAATTCAATGGACACAGTTCTCGTAATAGGTGTTGGTAATCCTCCACTGTTTGAATAGTGTCATTGATTTCCTTCCACGGAATCTGTAGAATCACGAATGATAAAGGTCGTGGCATGGTAGTCTGTTTTTATACCTCTTTTTGTCGGAGGCAATAATTGTACTTTTTGCACAGAGATGGTCGTACTCCAGTGGCAAATCTAAATTGTTTAGTCACTAACTTCCACATCACACACCGTTCAGAAGTGTCCTCTTGAACTACGTTTACAATGGGTAAAAGATTTTGGTAACCCTCTAACTCTTCGTCTGGAATTCGTTGCAGTAAGTCTACCTTGTAGTACATACAATCACTAACAACAAACCAATCCTTCTCACCCACGAGTAGTTGAACAACGTCTGACCACTGGAACACTTTCATCAGAATCAGTCCTTTTATAGCATTCGGGTACCAGTGGTTCCAACATCGGTGACGTAACGGATGCAATTGTTCTTTGCGTTTCACTTGTATTTTGACTAACTCGTGGTAAATGCAATCTATCAACTCCACAGGCAAGCCACGAATGTTCTCTTGTAAAATATCCATGACTAAGTCAGTCAAACACTTCTCCTAGAACGAAAGTAACGAATGTAGTGAGTAATTTCTGGCCACTTCCATTCCAGGAAATGGTCAAGAATGTCAATAAAATCTTCAAATGTAAATGGTCTAATGTGGAATATTCGGATGAATGCACATTTGATCCAGAGAAATCGGACTTGTTTGTTGACTTTTGTCAATTTTCTCTTGTGAATTTCTCGACATAAAAGTTCTACAGTCACCCATTGAGATTTGGCTCTGGCAAGTCCCAGTCAAATGTCCTTGTAGATCTTCTCTTGCAATTCGTTTGGTAATGTTTGGAGATTATTTTTCCAATGGGGTTTAAATACTTGTCTAGGGGTTGTCCAACGTTTAACTCCTAGCCAAGCAGCTGGTTTCTTAAACGACATGGTATGCCCACTTCAATGACGAGGTATGGTAGTGACAATCTGGAGACCATCGTGCATGTTCCAGGTAAGCACAATCTTTCTTCTCCCACTCGTGAAGTGACACACCGCAACTGAAGCACTTGACTTTATCCATTTCGCCCATGTAGATAAATCCGACTCTAGCTAATTCTTCGGAGGTAGGTCCCCCCAGATATTTTGGCCATTTTCCTTGAAAGGTTTGGATCCGACATTCAAAGTCGCAGTATTCAGGCAAACGCACAGGAAACGAATATTCGTCTTTTACAAGTTCATTTCGATGAGGGTACGGTGAAATATGTAGGAGTTTGCTCAGTTTTGGATGACATCCATAGGGTGGTAGCCGCATGGTTTCATAATGATGACATCCGCCATGAAAACCAGTAAAATGAAAAGGTGTACGATGACGAGTGGCATCACTTTCGCATCCATTAGGTTTGACACGCACTGCATCACTTTCCATGGGAGGTACAGTGGTAGCAAAGTTCCCATGATGTGGTACTGAATCGCTGAGGTCATAGCGTACGGCTTCCCTACCATCGCAAGGCACAGCATCGTACTCGAGTTTTTCGTTGGACTTGAGTCTTACGCTCGATACTTGCTGTGTGAAAGGATTCATCTTTCTCGCTTGGTGTTGGTAGTGATAATAAACTATCGGTCTTGGACGTTGTCCCTTTTTATACTAGTCGTAATGAAGTCTCGAGTTTGTACATCGTTCCCTTTTTATGACCAGTTTTGGAAGTCTTCCTTTGTTTCTTCTTGGACATCGGTACTACCTTCTCTAAGGTACCGTCATACCTGAACCGTAGTGTGATAGGTGGAAAGACCATAAAAAGGTAAGGACAATGCGGAGACCATTGAGTATGTTCCAGAATAGCTGAATCTTTGTACATACATCGATCCATACGCAACTTCAGACCACAACTGAAACACTATACTTCGTATCCCAATCCAGTCAAAGGTCCCAAGTAGACAAATCCTGTTCTGGCTAAAACATTCGCAGTAGGTAATCCTTCCCTATCCGTGCGACATTTTTGAAACGTTTCCAATCGACTGGCACAACTGCAATAGTCAGGCAAGAAAACAGGAAAATGGTATGGTTTGAACTTGAAGTTCTCTGTGGGTTTCTCAGTCGATTCTTGCTGTGTCGAAGTCATCCTTCTTGTTGGTGACTATCGTCTTGGAACCATTTTTTTATACCAGTGTGACCGTACGGTAAAGTGAATTGTTTGGGAAGCCGTGCTCGCTTCTGGTACACGATTTGATAGACTTTTTTCCAAGGGCCGGCTGACGATTTGGTGTGTGGGCAAACGTACAATCTTGTCTGGTTCGTGGGTGGTCACTTTAAAATTTCCATCCTGTCCATAGTGAAAGGCTTCTTTCAAGAACCCAAAGTTCACCACTTGACTGTTGCGATAATTGAGAGTGAATAAAAACATATTATTGTGTGTATTTGTGTTTTTGTATGAGTGCTAGTACGTTTGTTGGTGTGTATATTTGTGTGCGTTGCTGTGCGCACGTACCTATGTGGATAGTATATAATGGGTTATTTTATTAGCTTCTGAGTGGATAGTAGATATGAGGTTTTTTCTTGCCCTTCTGTGTGGATAGTAGATATTGGTGTTATTATCCTTCCTCCCCTGCTGTGTGAATAGTATAGTGTGTGTGTTTTATGCGTTCGCGCTCTTTTGTGTGGATAGTAGATGTGTGTATTTTATGCGTTCGCGTCCGTTTGTGTTGATAGTATATGTGGTGTGTTTTATGCGTTCGCGTTCGTTTGTGTGGATAGTATATATGGGTGTTTTTTTTTCTTCTCTTCCTTCGTTTGTGTGGATAGTATATATGTGTATGTTTTATGCGTTCGCTTTCGTTTGTGTGGATAGTATATATGTGTATGTTTTATGCGTTATCGTTTGTTTGTGTGGATAGTATATATGTGTGTGTTTTATGCATTCTCGTCCTTTTGTGTGGATATTATATAAGTGCATGTTTTATGCGTTCTCGTACGTTTGTGTGGATTGTATATATGGGTGTTTCATGCGTTCTCGTACGTTTGTGTGGATAGTATATATGTGTATGTTTTATGCATTCTCGTACGTTTGTGTGGATAGTAGATGTGGTGTTTTTTTTCTTCTCTTCCTTCGTTTGTATGGATAGTAGAGTGTGTATTTTATGCGTTCGCGTCCGTTTGTGTGGATAGTAGGTATGGTGTATTTTATACATTCGAGACAAAGACCCTTTGCAGGGCCACTTCACTGCCTCGAAAAGATTTATTCTTTCTTGCGTAAAAAAAAATATTGTATTCGATTGTATAATTTATGTTTAACTCCCAAAGACATTATTCTCTGTTGCAAGTGTCCAGTACCGTGACGTCACCCTACCTGTTCCATTCCTATTGTTCCCATACAAAATTCCCACTGACGCTATAGTGTCCCAGGGTGTGCCATTTGACGCTATAAATCTTGACGCTATAGTACAAAGTAGGGTCCCGTAATGCTAATTCCCATTGACGCTATAAATCTTCACGCTATAGTAGAAAAAGTAGGGTCCCGTGATGCTAATTCCCATTGACGCTATAGTATCGCTTCTTTTAATTTTTATTTACAATTAATTTTTCAGTTTCCGCGAAGGTCGGTATGAGTTTAAATAATTTCAGTACTACTTTAAGTCTTAGTAACATTTTTAAAATTTATCTCTGGATTATTTTCAGTCTCCGCTAAAGTCCGGTGCAATTTCAGAATTTAGTGTTACACTTTGTCTTTGCCACTTCTGACAACCAAAACATCTGGCTAGTTATCAGTTTCCATTCAAGTCCGCTAAATTTTTCGGAAATTTAGTGCAATATTTTGAGTCACGGCAATCTGAATACAATCTTCCAGAGTTTTTCTCAGTCTCCACTAGAATTTGGGACATTTTGGTAATCTTAGTACTACTTTTAGACTAAACAAATATAATTTAATATTCTGGGATATGTTCAGTCTTCGTTAAATTCTGGGACAATTTCGTAATTTTAGCGTTACTTTTAGTCACAGTCATTTGAATATTAATGTTCCAGATTTTCTCAGTCTCCACTGTAGTCCGGGACAATGTCGTAATTTTAGTACTACTTTTAGTCTAAACCAATGTAACTTAATGTTCATGGACATGTTTAGTCTCCGTTAAATTCTAGGACAATTTCGTAATTTTAGCGTTACTTTTATTCACATCCATTTTGGCGTTAGTCTTTTCCTTGATTATAGCTATTTATAGCATCATTATAATTATGCAAATTTATGAACACCGCCAATATAATTTCAGGTCTAGGTAATGCTTTATATACAAATCTCGGGCTTGTATTAGTATATGTCTGCCTCTGTCTCTATTGTATTTGTCTCTACCTAGAGTAGCTGCGTGTATTCAGGTGAGCCACTTGCTACATTGTTACCAATCTCTAGTACCGTGACGTCACCCTACCTGTTCCATTCCTCTTGTCGCTATACAAAATTCCCATTGTCGCTATACAGTCCCAGGGTGATCTTCTGTCGCTATAAATCTTGTCGCCATACAGTCCCAGGGGGTGTTGGTGTCTGTAATGTATTTTCCCATTGTCGCTATAGTATCCCACTTAACTACTTCGATAAAATTTGAGCATAATCATGTGTTTCAATTATTCATTGGAATTACAAGGTCTCTTTGACTCTGCACTAAAATATTATTATGGGATTATTGTGAATTCATTCAAATGAATTTTGAACAATGCTAGTATAATACATCAAGACTGTTGGCACTTAGCACATTCAAGACTACTGATACGTCAGCACATTCAGGACACATAATTCATTCGGAACACTCAATTTTTCTGGACTTATGATATAACCATTTATGATTATTTTTTTATTTAATTCCTAACACTGTAATTTCCTCCTAAAATTTTATTATGATAACTCAGAGAATTAAATTAATTGTTTAGTTTTACAAAACTTTTTTGTTTTGCTTCTTTCTGTTACTTAGTTTAGGACGATAGAGTCAATCTCGTATCAAATTTTACCACAGACAAAGAGAAATAAAAGAATCGAGGCCAAGTTATAGGTAATATGAACAAAAATAAAATTATTTTTTAAAAATATTATTTTCAGAATTATGGCATTTTGAAGAAACATAATGAGTTTACATTTTGTATAACTTGTCTTTAGGTACGCAATGCCATGTAATCTACGTTGTCAAAGTTTTGGAAGAAAACTGGAATATTACGTCTATATATTTTCCAATGGGCACGATATGGAAAGAAATAAGAAAGAAAAGGCCGATTGCTTTAAAAAGAGTTGGAAAATTGCAACATCTTTGTTCTTTTGGTCTTAACATGGCAAAATCCACAATCAAAACTTCTCTTGTTTATTCATTAATATGCAATGATGCTAACACTCCATATTAATAGTGTATAATTCAAACTAGGTCAGACTAGTGAATTCTATATGACTCGTGGAGAAATATAGCTTTATCCACTTAATTGAATATTCTGTGTGTGATACTCAGTGTCATCTTCACTGCTTTTTAAAACACGCTGAAAAAAATAATACAGATTCATTGTTTTAGTAAAGAATATTCATGGGACATCTTCAACTTCTACATAAGTCATTTCAACTCGAGAACCTTCAGACAACATACCGCAAGATATGGTTACTATATACCGATTGAACTAATTATCAAGCTATTAAATGCAAGCTGAAGTTTTATTGCTTTGCATACGAAATTGTATCAACGTTTTCGCGCAACATTGCTGCAGTTGTCTTTTTTAAAATCCATATGATATGGTATTATATTATATTATATTATATTATATTATATTATATTATATTATATTATATTATATTACATTACATTACATTATATTACATTATATTATATTATATTATATTATATTATATTTTTATTGTATATTATATTATCTTGTATTATATTGTATTTTATTATATTGTATTATATTATATTATATTATATTATATTATATTATATTATATTATATTATTATTATATTGTATTATATTATTTGATATTATATTATATTATATTATATTATATTATATTATATTATATTATATTATATTATATTATAGAAAGGAAAAAATTGTATAAAAACAGATAATTTGTGATCATTATAATGATTTGCCTATCATGTTTATTTTTTATATCTAACTCGTATTTGCAGTATGATCTTTTCAGACTGACATTATATTCCGATCTCGGCATCGCAGATTTTCCCTGCTGTTTGATGTGCCACGTTCTTAATTGCTCTTCTGCTCGAAAGAGTGATATCCTGGAAAACTGCAAGAAACGTGTACATTATTGTTACTGTGAAGGGGAAAAATGAACATTTCGAAGTATTTACCCGACTTCATTAAGAAAATTCCAACACATATGGTAAAGACAAACATAGTACTTTAGTTTTATAACACCAATTTTGGTGAAATTAGGAAGAGCCTGTTTGAAATGGTAACCATATTTTACCTATCCGCCAGCACTGGACCCGTTTGCTGTTAATTTCTTTGGGCATCAGAAAATTGTATTTGATTTCCTAAAGTTTTCCGTCTTATTCTTGATTTGACATGTTTCAGGAAAATACTTTATGATGGAGAAACATTACAGTGCTTCAGGCATGCATTTTCATACGTTAATTTAACACATGAACTTTCAAAGCCAATTCAAAGTTATTCATTGCCAAGTCAGTGTATGGGGTATCAATGTGCAATGTGGACATTATCAAGCTGGGTTTGCTCTCTGGATATTATTTCATATTTGTCATCCATTTCCTAAATGAAGAACTGTAGAAAAAAAATTACTTAGTAACAAGCAGTTGAATCAGTTGATGGTACCCAGCTTCTGTAACAGCAAGGCTGGAAGCATTTTTGGAAAAACCAGTACTTATTTATGACGCTAAAGAATTGGTTAAGACCTCCCAGACAAAATAAATGGGAGGTCTTACTATGGTTTTGTTTTCCATAATGGGGAATGAACAGCCAAATAAAATCAATAATTTTATTTCTTTTAACTATGAAAAGTTTGGAAAAGTTGGTTTTCTATACAGACAAGTAATTATTTTAATTTATTTGTCTGTGGACAACTGGATTTTGACACTATTCTTATATTTCAATTCCATTTTTATGGCAGGCCCCCCTCCCACCTACCAAAACTAATATAGAACATTAAAACTATTTTGCCCATATGTGTGTGGGTTTATATATATATATATATATATATATATATATATATATATATATATATAAATTTTTGCCATGGTTTCACTGTGAGTTTCAAAGTTACCCAGGAATTATGGCGCAAAATTCTAATACATGTCTTCCAACTATGACTGCACATACACCACTCTCTCGATAACTCGTGCACAACGGGGTCCAAAAACATCGACCACATTACAAGCGAGGGCGCGAGTTATCGAGGGACCAATAACAAACGACAAAACTAACAAAGGGATTGACATAGAGTAAAAAGGGGGGTGGGGTGGGTTGGCATGTTACAGAGTTGAATACTCAGTTAATAATCATGCTAAGATTAATGGTGAATAAATTTCTTCATAGCAGTGTACTTTGTTTACTTTTTTCCTCACAGAGTAACATTAATTTCAGGATAACTTACAGTATATTGAGGAGATAATCAAAACATTATTCCACATGGTTTCTGTTCGCTTAACACATGTATGACTTCACACATTGTGTACTACGTCACTAATTTTTGTGTTGAATTGGATAAATTCTAGTTATATTGTTTGATCCAAAGTAGACTTTTTTTTATTCAAAAGATCAACACTCATTTCGATAAAACAATGTCGATCGAACGATAGGTAGATTTGATTGCGGTAGAAGTAAAATGAAAAAAAAAAAAAATTCACAAGGGTTAACCATTATCAACATGAATTTAATGGGTCTACAAATTTAAAACAATGTAAATTAGAACACAATAAAACTTGCAGTTTGTGACACGTTTGACAAATATCACTTCACATTTTGAAAAATCTTAATTTTTTGTGTTACTCTTTGATTTCTCTGTCGCCTCTGTGTATTGTTCATGGATGATTTTCTCTCTGAGCTGGTATGGATAATTACATGCGGTTTCCTGATTCACTGAGCGTATCTCTCCCGACAATGAATTTTGTTAGTTCCATGTCGGCACTGGAATCTCCAAAGCCATCCATGGCTTGCCCTAAAATGAGATTCATTCTCTGTACTTTTTGCCATTTTTTCTGCTTGGGCCTTGAGAATTGTTCCAGAGATGGGAACACCTTGTACACATTGCTGTGTGAACCATGTGTACACAGCATCATCTAATTTGGTATCGTTTGCAGTCTGTGCTCATTTTCGTTTGATCCCATCATCTCAGTCAACATCATGTAAGTAATCCCGAAGTTTCTGCTCATCCTTAAGCCAACCTCTAAGCGTCGACTCATTAATTTTTAGCTCATTGCAAATGTTGTATCTCGCTTCGCCATTCTGAACCATATCTATGATGCACTGCTTTTCAGTCACTGAGTACACCTTTCGCTTACTTCCTTTGCTCTCCATGGTCACATTTACAAATGATTAGGATACATTACTGATATTATATACTGTAATGATGTTAAGTACATAAAAATGTGAAACCATTTTTGATTGGTCAAATAAAATGAATTTTGAGAATGGTAATGACAGCAAGAACTTATGCTCCTTTTGGCATGCCTTTGAATTTTTTTTTATTGTACTTCCCTTGCTTGATTTGATACAGAAGACATATTCAAAGTGATAAAACAACACAGGTCTCTTTTAATTGATTTTTTGATGCAACAAACACTTCCCCAAGTTGTTGATCTAAACAGAGACAGCATGTAATTAGGTTCTCACAGAAGTACTCACAGGTTTTGATGTGATGGTCGATTGACTCTTTTCATGTTTTCATAGAAGAGAATATGTTGCGATTATAGTGTTTACATTGAAGCGAAATTAAAGGATTAGAATGTGAATTTCACATAGCAAGACATTTAATTGGTGTTTGTTTTCATTCTCTGTTGCCACCTGTTAGCATTTACCAGAATTTTTCATTGATCACTGTTTCACCAGACTGTTTATTTATTGTATTGACAACTATTTCTCTAGAAGAAACTAACATAATATGTGATATCTTATTAGAACTTGCAAGTTTCACAATATGGATTCTATCTCTACCGGCAGTAATCACCATTTTCGATGATAAAACGAGCTATGTATCAAGGTTCAATTTACCAATTCTTATCGCGATTTTTTTCACGTTCAGCACATTTTAAAATATATTTTCTTTGGAAAAAAATCTGGAGCCATGCCGGATACCGCGTTATAAGCGGGTTTGTGAGTTATCCAGGCGTGAGTTATCGAGGGAGTGGTGTATATTGTTTGGTTAAAAATTATGTGAAAATGTTATTGTAACTGAATTTGTTCATTTGATCTTTTATCTCCTTTTTTGGAATCGACAAGTGGAGCCAGATATAATAATTCAGGGTAATTAAAGGTCATTGAAAGTCATTGAGAAATGAACATTTTAATTCAAGGCCTTGAGAGTCATTTATATTTCACCCAGGTTGTTGAATTTTAGAAATTTTGCTTAAAAATAAAATATGACTGAAAATTTTACTTTCGAGTCATTTAATTTTATGATGTGTGACCATTTGAAATATGGTTTGAGTTTATGTCTTTTTCTAGCAATTCCACCATCAGGGCTTTCATAAGCATGATATTTTATGGAGTCCAGAGGACCCCGACATTTTTAGTTTATAGGATCCGTATAATGTAAGATTTTAAAGGGCCCCATTTCCAGGTTTCTAGAGTTAGCTGTGTGTGTGTGAGAGAGAGAGAGAAAGAGAGGGATTGAATCAAGCACATTTACAACATATTATAGTACTCTGGTTTAATACAGACCATATAACAGCAAACAAGGCACTAATATAATTGACACTCATGAGCTCTTTCATCGTCATGCTTCAAGTAACTGAGTTCATGTTTTCATTTGCTTGCATGTGTTAAAGTACACACAGGCATCTGTGCTAAGTTTTTCCTGGTCAGAGTGTTTCAGCCTTGATGGAATTTTGTTTTCAACCGAGTGAACTATGAGGTCCCACTAGGATTCTAAAACTATGAGTCCAGGACTCCTATTTTGGTAAAAATAGGAGTCCCACCAGCAACGGTTGCAGTCCCCTCCCAGAAGCATGTTGGACATATATGAAATCCTTTGAAACTACATATTTGGCCACAAAGATGTTCTTGAACATTTTTATTTCGTTAACATCTTTATTTCCTTATGAATAGCCTCATCCCCTTAGTAGCCTCAGCTTGCCTTCGTAGTTTGCCCATGCAAACCAAAATGCTGAGTAAACAACAATTATAGATCCACCTGCTGCTGGTGACAGTAAATATTGTAGTGAATTATTTAGTGACACATGTTTGTTGACAATGGAGGATTACCATTACTTATATGTTATTCATGTTTTATTGCAGGATGTGACTACAAATGGTAGTAATATTTATTTTCATAGGGTTTATTTTCTAATTTAATTTGAATCCTTGATTTGAGGTCACTTGCACTACTTACTCAGATAATACATGGAAATGAACACAATGCATAATTAATGAGCATGACCTCAATTTTAAGTGCTGAGTGGCTAATCTGAATAGCAGTATTTTTAACACAGTTAAAAAGACATGCACAATACATACATGTATTGGAATTTAAATGTTGATGTAGTGTTTCAGAATAAGAGTGCATAAGGAGGACTCCTGTGTAAATGATTTTCTACATCCCAGATAAAAAATTTGCATCCAAATACTTGTGATAAAGCATTTCTGAGACCTCAGTTGACCTGTAGTGGATATGAAGCAGGGAACCATACAACATTTTGAAGACACAATGTGCTGCTCATTCAAGAAACCTCTACTTTTTCCGTAAACTGGAAATCAACTTCAGCGAACAATTTATAATGCATCCAGCAGGACTCAGGATGGGTTTTAATGCATCGTTTTTAATTTTATTGTGTCAGTGATGCACATTTGTGTGTTATCATAAGCCCTGCACCATTATTGTAATCCACAGGAAGTAATCAGATATCCATAGCACCCCTTTCACATGATGTCATTAATGCATGCACCCTCCTTTACTTCACCAAGTTTAATTGGCATGTTGTTTCCTGGATCATTTTCTTGCATCTTGAACCACGCGTTAAGGAAGTTTACAAATGCATGTTTAAAATACAGACTACCTAGAAAACCCCAAATGGCAGAATCCCAGTGCAGCTCATTTTTTGGTGCTGATTTTGTTTGGCAAATACTGGCTGATGACAGTGATGATAGCCATTCATTTTTTAAAACTATGAAGCATGTCAGATTAATGAAGCTGGAAAAGTGCTAAAATTGAGAATTTTAGAAATTGAACTTTCAGAACTAGAAAATGCTGCATTGTCAAAATGACTGAAGTAGTACATACAGGTAGTGACATCATTGTCAAGGCTTGAAAATATGTTACACTGTCGATGTATGGCAGCCTTGTGACTGAAATTGGCACACCATATAACAGATTCATAACTTTTCAAAAACTATATATGTATTTTTAGCAGTTCTGATCACCAGTTCAAGAGTTATAAATTTCTGGACTATTCATTTGATATTTTTAGTGCTGACCTATGGAATTATCAACACAGATTAACCCCTTGGTATTCTTGGATAGTGTTGTTAAGTATTGACTCAGAGTTTAATTACTGCTTAACATTCAGATACAAGAACGTGTACGATGGAAACAATGAATAGTTACATGAATTTATATTCTTTGATTTGCCTGGATTATGTTTTTATTTCAGAGTAAATCGGTGCAAGGTGAATTCTAATGTACAGTCAGAGACAATTTACCGCCAGATTATCCTAGATAAGAAAAATCTGGAAATACATGTTTTCACTGTATTTATGATTAACTTTCAAAAATGTAGGGATATCACAACATTTATTTAGTTTGTAAGGTACTATAAAAATGTTTATACTTCTGAAATGTTTGCAAATTCACTTTTGTTGACCAGAAAATGGCTGATTTACAAATCCTGGAAATTTTGACTACATGTTATTGTTTGATGCAATTTTTAATTAGCTTCTGGCATAGTATCTGAGGGTTTATAAGTGAAAAAAAACCCCGTAAATCTGTAATACCAGTAATGAAAACCCAGTAAATAAAAAATATTAATAGTTTTCCTTAAAAATGCACATTTCAAATACCTTGAGTATAGCTGCATATAGCCTTATAAGGGTTCAGATAAATTGAATAATTAAGAATCTGAAACAGAAATTAGGAAATTAAGATATTTATTTGATCAAGATAATTCTGCCTGAACAAAGCAGACTGGCATTGATGGACTTAAAATCCTAATACAACATTATGGAACAGATAGTAAATCTGGCATAGTAGCCAGTAAAGTACTGATTCCAGAAAGTGAAACTTGAGCAGACCTATTTTAATGAAAAATCTTATTTTGGAGCAGAAGCATCCAAAGGATGATACCTGTGAGCTGTGGGAAGTTGTATTTTCATACACAAATAAGGAACAGATGAAGGTCAAACAAAATCAACAGATTAATGCTTTTACAACTAGAGGTGACTGTTTCAAGATTTTGATTTCAGTTGGATTCTAACAGTGCATCTGGAAGAAAGAGATGAATATTGATGAGTTATGTAAATATTAACCTATGTCGGTCCCCCCCACACACACACACCTTCCAATTTGTTGTATTCCCCCCTTATTTTGGTGAGAAGTGGGAGCCCCCCTCCTCCTTTTAGATAAAATCCTGGCAGCATATCTGAAGTGAAAGCACTGCAGTTGCAGCTGGAGGATAGAAGTATAGAAGCTAAAGAGAAGTGGTTAACATCTGGGTCCAGTTACAATAACTTTTTATTAAATATTTTCCTCTAATATTTCATTACATTTATTTATTTCTGTATTCTTTTTGTATTAATTTCTTGTATTTAATAAGTAACTGAAGTAAACATTTGATCCCATGAGTATTCATTGAAAACTGATTGAAAAGTCACTGAATTTCAGTTCTCCTGATCTGTATGTACCCTGCTCTTGCTGGTTACTGGTATTGCAAGGGTAACTATGGTGATTCATTAATTCCTACATAGCAGTTTGGAAAGAAGTAACAAACAGACATGGGGCAGCACAATATGCCCCACTAAAATATGGAGATGAATAGCAATTTAAGCCTGAACCTTGACACTAAATTGATGCAAAGTTTATTTGGAGCATTCCATGAATGTAGTTATTTTCTTCCTACCCCATGACTCACTCTTTCATTTTTATTTTTGCTTAGACCCTTCGTTATCCTATCTGAAGCCAAAATTTCTGAAGTTTAAAGGTCGAGAACTTTCTTCGTCATAAGTGTACAGAGAGCTTATTGCCTTACATTTGAATGAAAGAAAAATAATTGAATGAGGTATCAAATTTTACAAGATAAATTAAAACTTAATTTACAGCTTTACTTGCTCTGTAAGAATTAACTAAGCAAAAGAAATACATGTACTCATAATACTTAATGAATACAATCCCTGTTATTTACGATAACTGAGGTTAGTATTACTGTAGTATTAACTGATATGGAATGTGAACTAAAGGTCAGATTTTCAAAACATTTGTGTGTTTGGGCAGTCATTCAGCTCGATTGCCAAACATATCTTGTACCAGATAAATACACTAGATTGCTACATTACTTTTTAGGTTGAAAATTTATGAAGATCAGACTCTCTGACAGATGAAAACTACTGATGCACTTGCATCATCAAATCCATTTGTTAGGAAGATTATTGATTAAAGTGTACAAAATTATCTCTTTGTTTTGTTTTTTTCTTCAGGACTTTGAAGGACAGAAAAGAGCAGAGAGGCATTTCCAGATTATTATCATCTTGTTTGCAGTAAGTATAACATACTAATATATTGAAAACCCATAATAATCCACACCAAAGCAGTGGAACCATATACATCTAATAGTCAAATGTTTTATTAATAGTTTGCACAAAATTTTGTGACATGGAGTCTGTCTTTTCCCATTTTTTATGTTAGCTCACCTAGCCATAAGCCATGTGTGGTTATGGTAACGTACTTTATTCATTATGTGTCATGTGATCCATTCACATTGCTATTTACAACTTCATGTCAAAAACTGCTTGACCAATTTGTACATGATTTTACAGGGAGAGTTCAGACATGAAGGACTTTCAGATGTTTAATGTATGCTGATCCTTCATCCAGTATGGCTGCCTTTACTAGAAATATTAAAATCTTTCTTAAAAACTGATCAACAGAATTTGACCAAATTTGACAGCATCCTTGCAAGTCGGTATGTTAGATTAATTTAGACGTTGCTGATCTACAGTCAAATATGGCTGCAGTAACTATAGGTAGTAAAATCTTTAAACAACCTCTTCTAAAAAACTGTTAAACTTAATTTTATCAGATTTGACAGAAAGCACCCTGGCTTGGGTTATCATCAAATAATGCTGATTCAAATGTGGCCATCATTACTCAGAGTCCAAAAACCAATAAGTGACTTATGAGAAAGTACTCTTAAGACTAGGACCAAATTAATACTAGGACCAAATTTGACAAAATACCCTTGAAACTTTAAACTTTTACATATGGTTGTCTGCCATTTCATGAAAAATAGAAGAAGAAAAAACAACTTCTTAGAACTGCTGAGCTTAATTTCACCAAGTCTGTCAGAAAATATTCTGGCTTGAAGGGCATTTAAGTTGCAAGTAATGCTAAACTGTTATCAAGCATGGTAGCTTTACTAAAAATAGAAAGCTTCTTGCTAGACTTAATTGCCACAAGTGTCATGCCTTTTACATACAGTACATGCAAATGATGTTACTCCACCATCAAATAGGACTATGTTATTAAAAGTAGGTTAATAAATATTGTTTAAAAAAATTGCATGACTTTGAGAAAAGTTTCCAGGCATAGACACCTTTCAGTATTGGACAGAATGATTTTCCATCAAATATGGATGAAGATCTAAAACTAATAAAGCACTGAATCAGTTGTTTCATAGCATATGCAATCAACAGCTTTTAAAGAAATTTTGACAAAGATTTCCAATGATCCTGATATCTTGGCCAAATGCTTTTTGCAGTTAGCTATTAGGCAGATGTCACCCACGTGAGCAATCTCCAGCCCAGTTAAGCTTCTTGTTGTCTATAGATTTGAACTAACTTCATGCACTGACTTGACAAGTGGCACAGCTTTTTCAGCTGCTCAGATATTTATCCATTTGTTGGAAAGGAAAGTAACCTGATGACATAAACACAATTAAATAATAAAATCTTGATGTTGCATGGTGCAACAGTGTAAGGACTTTTCCCAAATTCTGTTGGTGTTCTAATCTAAGGTCTGGATTGGATAATGGATAGTGATTATAAGCACTGTTTCTCAAGCACATGACAAAAAAATGTATTTACATCTTATTCTTACATGATGGACTGCTCTGGTGGTCTAGTGGTTAGGATGCAGGAGGTCTCAGGTTCAAACCTGAGCTGAGTCATACCAAAGACTCATGAAAATGGTACTAACAGCTGCCTCGCTAGATGCTTAGCATTAATAGCTTAGTGTTAGGACTGGTCGGCCTGGTGTCAGGATAATGTGACTGGGTGGGACATCATGCTACATGTCTGCAGCATGATGTTCCAGTGCTAGACATCACTATAAACTATCACACTGCAAACTGAAATTTTTTTAAAGCTATGTTAAAAATTCAGATCACACACAAATTTACTTGACAGTATTTATGTCTTATTTTCACTTGATGGTACTTTAGTTTACAACAGTTATGCATACAAGGGTGGAAAAAATCCATTTCCCAGGAATACAAGAAAACACAATATGGATTTTAAAAATATTACTAGTTTTTAAATATTACAAACAATTGATCCCAAAATTGTCCCTCTGGGTACCTATGGCAGTGTACCTGAATTACCTCCATTTAATTTTATAATTGGGTGTTGGGTGAGTGCTTTCGGTAAGATGCCATGCTGATCCACTTGCCTGTGTAAAATTCATGAAAGATACACTTATTGAAGATTGTCTCCGTATATATGACCTTGAAGTTGTGTGAATGTAGCAGTTCTTTCACCAGCATAGTATGCCGTTTGTTTTAGAGTAATTATATGAACAATCATGTCGCTTTTCTGTGGGTTACCAATTTGAATGTATTTAACATTGCTTCAGATTATGAATTTGTTTAGACCCAATAATGAAAAATCTTTCTGTGGAAACAATATGACTCCTTCCACAATCCATGAAGTTAAATTTTGATGAAAATATTTGTTTTCTTCAAGAAAATGTACGTACTGGAAAGTTAATGAATTCATGGTTATTCTTGAACAAGCAAAGCCTTTTACAAGAAAAAAGTGTTCAGAAATTTGAGTATCACAAAATATTATTCAAAGTTATAGATTTTTAAGGGTTTACAAAATTCTCAGATTGCTTTACAAGAGAATTCCAAATATTTGAACTTCCTTAACCCACATAATTTATCAGTTGGAGGGTTCCATCAAATTTGATCATTTTGGACATTATCAGTTTTTTTTATTACATGTGCATGTATGTGTCTTATTTGTTTATTTCTTTGTTTCATTATTACCAGTTTATTCATTCGTGTAGATAATGAATTATTTGTAAGACACCTGTTTCAGTATAATACTCGATATATTTTAAGACTGAAGATTTTTTGTTTGTGTGAAAGAAAGCAAAGATAAACATTCCTTAATGAGTATGATTTTCTCCAGGAGTGAAGAAAAAAGGATGATGCCCTTTAGGACTGAAATCTGTAACATATTTCTCACACAGGTATTTACTCCTTTTACAGGTCGTGGGTTTCATATGGGGATATATTTGCCAACAGTTCTCACAAACCATGTATATTCTTATAGCTGGATTCACTGTCTCCTGTTTGGTAAGAGCATTTGAATTATAGTGTTATTGCATTCTGTACATTATTGCATTCTATAAAAAAAACTTACTGCATTCTAAACTTAGTTATTAAATTCTAAAAGTAGTTCCATTCTAAAAATAATTATTGCATTCTAAACTTAGTTATCGAATTCTAAAAATAGTTGTTGCATTCAAAACAAGGTTATTGCATTCTAAATATGGTTATTGCATTCTACAATTAGAAGAATAAGAAATTGTCTTTGGACTAAAATTTAAAATGAGGGATCATGTTGGATTTTTAGTGTCAGAACTTACTAATAAAACCCTCTGGGATTGAATTCAGTCCAATGTTTAAAGTTTCACAGAATCTTATAAATGCATCTATTCCAGCAGTTTTATATGGATTGCTATGAAACTGAGTAAATATGGTCATCACTAGAACGTGCGTACTGAAAATATTTTATAAGAGTTATTGCCCCTTGTTTACTTGTGGCAAAATGCAGTGTATGACAGATTCATGTGAACACAGACAGTATTTTAGTTTTGAGGGGATCACCATAAAACTCTGTTATGGTGAGGATGTGCAGAGCTACAAATCACTTTTTGTGAGACTTGTTATTTTTTATTATTTAGAGCCTGATATGGTGTCAGATATAATCTTGTGAAACAACTAGTCTCACAGTTTTTGATGGATCATTTGTATATGTTATCTTTATTAATTAAAGATGCACATATTGGCAAATTAGTGTTCTTTTATGTTAATTTGTAACTGTATTTAAAGTATGATAGAATCTTGTAAATGCAGCTTGTTCCACTATTTTTGATTGATCACTGTAATTTTTTGTTGAAGTTATGGATCTTGTTGACTTGGACATAGATGTAGTGTATGACAGAATATTGTGAATCCAACTGGTCTCAGATTTCATTTGATCACCAGTAAACTTTGCTCATGTTATTGGCATCATCTGTGGAATGCTACACATATGTGTATTAACATTGTCATCATCAGAAGATATGCACATTGACCAGTCATTGTACCTGTAGAATGTTGTTTGCAGTTGGGTCAGACCTGTACATACGGTAATATTAATAACAAACTGTATGTTTTCGTCCTAGAATTGGAAAATTCGCTTGATCAAGGGAGGTTTTCATTCATTTCTGAATTTGCCTTATGAATGCACAACCCCTGATTAAGAACCATGTTTTACTCAGTAGTAGATATTGTGCCCAGAAATCAGGCACTGTTTGGACTTAGTTTGCATTCAAACACAATGACAATGGTGAACTCAATCAGTCATTTTCAGTACGGGGTAGAAGCTTTGAAAGAATAATGGAGGTGTTCTAAAGTTATTTCATCATGGTCAGATAGATTTGGCTTCCAATATGTCCTTAAAATAAAAAAGATAAATACAAACCTTGAGAACACAAGAGCTCAGTTAATGAGCAGGTAACAATTTTATTATGAAGTATACCATATTTATAGTATATAGTGAGATACCATATTTGTTAAGACACCATAAATTAATTTGTATAGTAATGTTTTGTGCATTGTATGTTCTGGGACACATTATTTTTTTTCTCAAACTATAAGTTGTGGGACACCTTTCAAACCATTCAAAAATTACATGTCAGAATATGCGCTCAAACTTAAATTTTATTTTAAAAATAATAATAAACTGTGTACTTGATAAAGGTGTCAACGTATACCCAGGTACTTGGGTGCCCACCTGTTTGCAATTACCCAGGTAAGAAAGTTAGCTATATGGTACCCATTTAGTTCATGTTTAAAAAATTAAAAGTAATTTTAATAAAAAGTTTCCAAGTTAATATCAAAGATTATATTTGGCTATGTCAGGAGTGAGCAAGACGCAAAATAATGAGTACAGTTTGTTTTTGCCAGTCCAGATGATCTTGAGACATGACCATACCACTTCAGTTTATGCTATTTTACAGTGGTCAAGAGGTCTTCATAGGATCCGATGGCTTATTGGATCCTGTTGTGGACTTCTTCGTTGGTTACATGGTCAATGTATGAGATGCCCAAGATCATGCAGTAGCATCTCATTTCAAAGTTTTGAATCCTTCTTTGCAGATCTGATGTGAGCGTCCATGTTTCACAAGCATACAGAAAGATGGATATGACAATCAATCGCATCATCCTTATTTTGGAACCAAAAGTAATGTTGGTATCTTTCCATATTGGTCTCAACCTTTGTTATTGCTGCTGTTGTCTGGGCAATCCTGCCAAGTAGTTCTGGTTTGGAGCCCTCATCTGTGATAACTGATCCCAAGTACTTCAATCTTGTGACTCTTTCCAGCTTCTGTCCAGTGACCTTTATTTCTGCACTGATGCCATTGGTGTTGTTTGTCATCAGTTTGGTTTTTTCGGTGCTAATCTCCATACTGTATGCTGTGGAGGTTGTGTCAAGGCGCTGAACCAAGTCAGCCAGTTCTTTTTGATCTCCTGCTAAACCATCAATATCATCTGTGAAGCGAAGGTTGGTGATTGTTCTAACTCCAGTGCTGACAGTGCCATTGTGGTCATGCAAGGCATCCTCCATGATTCTTTCCAGGAAAATGTTGAAGAGTGTAGGTGACAGTATACATTCCTGTCTGACTCCAACTGTTGTTCGAAACCAATCTCCTCTATTGCCATTGATGAGGACAGAACTGGTGGCTTTGTCACAGAGGTGCTCAACAACCTGCACCAGGTTTAATGTTGTACTTCCTCATAGTTGCCCATAAGGCTGCATGCCATACCCTATCAAAGGCCTTTTTGAAATCTATAAAGATGTGGTATCAATTCTGTTGATGCTGAAGGTATTTCTCGCAAAGGAGCCTGAGATTGAAAATTTGTTCTGTGGTGCTCCTTCCTGTTTGGAAGCCTGCCTGCTCTTCAGCAATAATTTTCTCTGCTTGAGGCTTTAGTCTGTTGAGTATTATCTTCAGCATGACTTTGCTTGGGTGATTTCAAACTGATGGTTCTGTAGTTTTGGCATAGTTGTAGGTTTCCTTTCTAGGGGAGCACAATGACCAAGGATTGAGTCCATGTTTTGGGCCATTCTCCTGTCTGCCATATCTTGTTGCAGATTGTTGTTAGGACTGTGACTATCTCTTCCCCTGTGTGAATGAGCTCTGCTGGTATGTTGTCAATGCCGGCTGACTTTCCTTTCCTTAGTAACCTAACTGCCATTTCTACTTCTTCACGAAGAATAGGGTTATTATCAATTTCTTCTGCCTGAGGGCAATTTAGTACTGCTGGATCTCCTTGGGCCTTATGATTGTACAATTCTGTGCTGTATTCTGTCCATCACTTGAGAATCTCTTGATCTTCTGTGAGGCATTTTCCTGATTTGACTTGGATGGTGGTAGTTTTCCCTTGTTTATGATTCGTGAGATCTTTCACCAGTTGATATGCCATTTTGCTGCCATTTCTACTCAGACTGTATTCGATTTTGCAGCATTGTCTTTTTATCCAGGATTCCTTTGCCTTTTTCATGCTTTTCCTGATCATGTTGTTTATCTCTCTGTATTTTCTAGCTCCTTCATGACCTCTTTTTCCCTTTTTCAGTTCTCTTCTTTTGTCGCATAGTTCAAGGTCATCTGTTGTGACCCAAGGTTTCTTTGTTCGATGATATTTGCCAATGATCTCGCTAGCTGTGTTGAATGTGGTTGTTAAGGACTCCAGGTAGGTATCTTGGCTGTCCAGGGTTATCAAAGGTGCAAATTTACCACCTATCATTGCTTGGAAGGCTTCTGCGACTTTTGGATCTTTCATTTTTTCAAAGATCAAAGATCTTTACCTCTGTCTACTGAACTTCATGTTGTCAATGTGTGGGACCACATGGCTATGTACTTGAACAGTTTCCTTATTTGTTATTTATAGTAACTGTACATGTTTTGAAAGAAACAGATGGGTTTCTTGAATTTTGAAACCATATGTTGCAGATTAATTATAGCTTTATGCACTTATGTAGCAGACCAGTTTATATTGAAATAACATGGCGCCAAATATCATAAAGTGAAACAGGCTTTATTGATGTGTCACATGGATGTTATATGACTGAAAACTACTGCTGGAAACTTGTGCAGAGCATGAACTGCTCATCACTAACTCTGTCTTCCGCCTACCACTTCACAACAAGCCGTCATGGATGCACCCATGCTCCAAGCACTGACATCTGCTCGACTACGTCATAGTGTGACAGAAAGGCAGGCAGGACGTCAGAGTGACGAAGGCTATGTGTGGAGCTGAGTGCTGGACTGACCACAGGCTGATATCTCCAAACTTAACATCAGGATACAGCCTCCTAGACGTCCTCAAAGAAGCAAGACGCTGAAGCTCCAAGCTGAAAAACGATTCAGTGAAGCAGTCCCTTGCAGACGAACTAGACAACAAGCTGGAAGCCATCACCACGCACAAGCACCAGGACTGGTTCAATGATAACGATGATCGCATTCAAGAACTGCTCGACGAAAAACACCGCACACACAGAACGCTGCTAAATGACCCGCACTCCACATCTAAGAAAGCTGCATTCGCCAATATCAGCAGAACAGTGCAGAGAGAGCTCCGACAGATGCAGGACACATGGCTGAGCAAGAAGGCAGACGAGATCCAGTCGTATGCAGACCACAGTGACATGAAGAGGTTCTACGAAGCGCTCAAGACAATCTACAGTCCCACTAAATCAGGATCTTCCCCCCTCCTCAGTGCAGATGGGAACACGCTGATCACTGATAAGGAAGAGATTCTCAAGCGCTGGGCAGAACACTTCGACAGTGTCCTCAACTGTCCTTCCTCCATCAACGTTGAAGCCCTTGCTCGCCTGCCCCTGGTCCCAACCAACGCTTCCCTCTCGGATTCGCCAAGTTTCACAGAAGTAGAGAAGGCAATTAAAAGTCTATCCAGTGGCAAAGCCCCGGGTTCTGACTCCATCCCAGCAGAAGTCTACGCAGCTGGTGGTCCCCGACTGACGCAGAAGCTTACTGACCTCTTCCAGTCTGTGTGGAACCAGGAGAAGATTCCGCAGGAGTTCAAAGACGCCTCTATTGTCCACCTCTACAAGCGGAAGGGGAACTGGCAAGCATGCGACAACCACCATGACATCTCCCTATTATCCATCGCAGGGAAGATACTGGACAGTATTCTGCTAAATTGACTGACTGTCCACTTGGAACAAGGCTTGCTACCAGAGAGTCAGTGCAGCATCAGGCAGGATCGGGGCACCGTGGACATGATCTTCGCAACCAGGCAATTCCAGGAGAAATGCCAAGAGCAGAACGTCAGCCTCTACTCCACTTTTGGGGACCTCACAAAGGCTTTTGACACTGTGAGTCGTGGAGGATCATGGCAAAGTTCGGATGCCCTGAGAAGTTCATCACCATGGTCAGGCTGTTCCACGATGGCATGCTCGCCAGAGTACAGGATGATGGAGAGTTCTCCCTGCCCTTTCCAGTGACAAACGGTGTCAGGCAGGGCTGCGTTCTTGCCCCGACCCTGTTCAGCATGATGTTCACAGCGATGTTGACCGATGCTTTCCGTGAGGGTGACATTGGCATCGACATCCGGTTCAGGACTGATGAGAACATCTTCAACCTGAGAAGACTGCAGGCTAAGACCAAAGTCCAGGAAGACACCATCCACGACTTCCTCTTTGCTGATGACTGCGCTATAAATGCTGGTACTCAGTCTGACATGCAAGAAAGTATGGATTGATTCTCCAAAGCCTGCACAGACTTCGGACTCACAATAAGTACGAAGAAGACCGAAATCATGTACCAGCCTGCACCCTCAGTCCCCTACACCGAACCCAGCATTACTGTCGATGGCCAGAAGCTTGCTGTTGCTGACAAATTCATCTACCTTGGCAGCACCTTGTCGCACACAGTCTCCATCGATGAAGAGGTCACTCTCAGGATTGCTCGTGCAGGTGCAGCCTTCGGCAGACTTCAGAATACTGTGTGGAACAGAAGAGGAATCAGCCTGCCAACCAAGCTCAAGGTGTACCGCGCAGTAGTACGCCTGTGAGACATGGACGGTGTACAGTCGCCATGCAAAACAGCTGAACTCCTTCCACAAGCGCTGCCTCAGAAAACTGCTCCACATCAAATGGCAGGACAAGACTACTGACACAGAAGTCCTCCAGAGAGCAGAGATGACAAGCGTCTATGCCATGCTTAGAAGGTCACAACTCCGCTGGGCTGGTCATGTCTGCCGTATGCCTGATGAGCGCCTCCCAAAGAGACTGTTCTATGGGGAACTCGCTGAAAGCAAGTGTTCCCAAGGAGGCCAAAAGAAACGGTTCAAGGACACACTCAAAGCCTCCATGAAGTCCTGTGGCATTGACCCAGACAGCTGGGAGCAGCTTGCCAAAGACCGCTCTGCCTGGCGTCACCAGATCAACTCAGGCACAGCTGCATTTGAAGAGCACCGGATCAACGAGGCAAAGCAGAAACGCCAGCAGAGAAAGAGCAGAGCCAGCGCCGACCTTCAGTCCATCCAGCCCCCGGCAATTCCCTGTCCTCATTGCCCTAGACTCTTCAGAGCGCAGATTGGCCTCACGAGCCACCTGCGCACTCATAGACCAGCCCTGATCTGAAGTCATGGTCGTCTTCAAGACCGAAGGATGAACATCATCATATGACTGAAAAATGTTTAAAGAGAGGGATTTTGTTAAACTGAAGAAAACGTTGCATCAGGAAAAGGACAAATCAATAGTGCTTTAAAAATTTTGAAAGAGGAATTCTACAATGATATTATGCAGCATTCAGAATTTTATGGACTTTACGACCTTTGAGCAAAAACTAAACATGTGATCCAGACTAATTAAAGTGAATATTGTGTATAAATAATTTATCATTTTGCTTTGTGTTTGTATTCTCATACTAATCCACATGTATTTAGCCAATTTGTGACAAGAATTTTAACTAACTGCAGATCCCGGTAAGTAGCAGAAATAAATTTCAATAAATGTACGTTTTTTTGTATGGTTTTCTGTAATTATTGCATGTAGTATATAGATCACACCTTTTGTACTCAGACTGCGCTTTTTTGCCACTCATATTAGTAATAATTATACTTATGCGTCTTAGGGGGCTGGCATGTATGAACTTGCAACAAAGCAGTATAATTTCCCTTTGATCGCGTACTCGGGTAACCAATCATTAGAATTATCGGGTACCCAGTTGACTTTTTCTAAATTTTTGACATCTCTAGTACTTGAGATAAAATGGTTTAATCCACTGCAGCATCAACTCATCAACCCAACCCTTCAACTGCACACGTACAACCCATCCTTTTGGTGCATGGAAATATATTACCTCCCCCAAGCTGTGAAAAATTATCATTGGAGGCAACACATCTCATGCTTCAGAAACTGAAAGAACTGAAGTTAGATTTTTTTATCTGTACCACTCTTCCAAGTTCTTACAATTTTAACCCCTTCTTATCAACAGTCTCTCCAGGAATTAGATCAAAGAACTCTGGAGTTCCATCCATGTTAACGATCATATTGTCAGCAAAATCATCTTCTCCTCTGGCCTTCACAAATGTTCATTGAATGATTTTATTTTCTCCTACAAATCTTCTGGTAGATCCTAGGTCATTGATGTATGTGGAAAAAGCACTGGATTGTTTAGCTTTTAAAATCTGTTTCGTTGTTTCAATTTAGTTTTAAAATTCCTATGAATAACAGTAAAAATGAACCAAAGTTTGCTTCCATATGTCGTCAGACTCTGTATACAAAAAATTTGACGTACTTAAAAGAATCCAAATTTGTCTTCCAGGGTCGGCTTGCTTTGTAATAAAATAACCTTTGTATTTGATATCATGCTGGTAAGTTCAAACAATGAATCTATTGATCACTACCGGGTATGTTTATTCAACACCCGGGCTTCTATTTGTTTGCCATCTGTAATGACCATTGATAAATGGGCATTGATGTTCGCAGAGTAAATAGTGTGCACAGCATTAACTTGCTTTAATAATACTTTCTGTAATCCATGCTAGGAAAAAGATTATCATTTGCACTCACCATGAATTTATTTTCTAACAATGTTTTTTATTTGTGAGATATTGTCATATTGTTAACCTGGATATAATCTACTCATTGGTTATTTTGCACCTTATGCTGTATCATGCATGAATGGCAGGTGCTTTCAGGTAGTGGTGTGAGCTCTTACACTCTCTCATTTGTGATTTTGCTTGATCCAGTTTTCAGTCTGATACCATTTGAACCTTTGAGGATAACCAAACATGATTCATTTCTCTGTATCATGTCAAACACCAATGTGTTGCGTTACCTGACACTATGGATGCATATACTACATATACGGAATTCGTGGATATATTTTTTGCCTTTAATAGATTGTTCCTGTCTTTCATTTTTTTTATCAAATAAGCATTTTATTTATCTATTTTATTATAGCATGCTGTCTGTGTGTGTCGGGGTATGCATGCAAACATTTTGTTTCCTAGGTCATGGAACATATGAGCTGGATTTTAAAAAATTGACCATAAGTTCTGGGATAGGAAAATAATTATTTTATCATGTCCCAATACATATAGTAAATATGGTAATTTAGAGTACTTTGGCAAAGGTAGAAATAGCTGGACAATTTGGCCTTGGTTTGCATGGCATTGTGGGTAAAACTGGTGTAATTTTACTACTTCACCCCCTGTAGCAGTTAAAGTGATTATTCTAACTGAACTTATTAATTTGCCTGCTCTAGATAACTGAGTTCTTGTGTTGTAAAGGTTTTTAGTTCCTTGGAAAAACTGAAAGGATGTACCAGCTTGAAGCATTGAACTTGGGAATAATCTCGTAATTGACACACAACAATGTATTTCATCTATAAAAGTTGGTCATTACTTACTTTTAAGCTGCAAACTTCTTTATCCTGAACATATACACAACCCTTTTCATTTATATTTTCAAAACTTAGGAGAAGACAGCTGGTAGAATATTTTATTTATAATTAAGGCTCAGAAAATGAAGCCGACAGTCGGTATCACATTTTAAAAAAAAAAATCTTAGGCATGATAGTTTAACATGTTATACTGGTATAACAGTGTATCATAGTATAACAAGGCACATTTAGTGACAGTATACCATGGTATAACAGGGCACTTTTTTGTGAATGTTACATAGTAAAAGTAGACTATAGCAATAGTGGACCATGGTGTACTTTATTACAAGGCCCTATGTAACTAGAGTGAACTGTGGTATAACAAGATACTTTATAGTGATGGTATACCATGGTATCACAAGTCAATTTGTAGTTAGTGTACTTTGGCATAACAAGGCATTTTATAGTGAGAGTATACCATGGTATTCAAAGAAATTTTATAATTAGAGTGTACTTTGGTATTTCAAGGCAATTTATAATGAGAATACCATGGTATAACAAGACACATTATAGAGGGAGACTACTCACCTTGACACAAGCATAAGTGTTGTATGATCATTGTAGTATATTTGCTGGAGCATAGATCATTTTATGTAGCAATCTCATTTTCCCACCATTGAAAACATATAATGTTTGCTATCATTTGGGTCATGCTTCTGTAGAAATGTTATTGCTGTGTCAGTTTTTCGCACATGATAGTTGGCTTTGAAAGCTTCATGGTTTTAAATATGTAATGATTAATCAAGGTTTTGTGCTCTACATCAACACTGGTATTTGTATAGTGTTCCCCATGTCTGCACATTTTGGTTACGGAAGTACCATATCAATTTAAAGCACAAAAGGCAAAGTCAGTCAGACTAAAAGAAGAACAATGGTTTCCACACAGTAACTTGAGTTCAACTGTGATTTTCTTGCTTTGTGGATGGATTGCTCTTGCAGTGTTTCCCTTTACCCTCATTTGTGCTTCAGAGACCCCCAAACTTTTAATTTGACACCCAGTTTTGATACCAAAGTTTGTTTTTTGTACTCCATCTGACCCCCAGTTTTGAAAACATGGAGAATTTTTTGCCCTCAGTCTTACACCCCTAGGGGATACACTTTCTTGGTGCAAGGAAGAACAATATTGATTTTGGAATCCAGAGGTCAAGGTCACATGGACTGAAAGAATAAAAATAGTTTCCACACAATGACATTATTTTTACATAACATACCTCAGCCAGACTTTGTGGATGGTTTTCAGTTGGGATAAGGAAGAAGGCTACTGATTTTGCAGTCAAAAGGTCACAGGTCACTGTTACTGTCTAATAGGAGAAAACTTTCCATGCCATAACTGCTACATCAGTTCTGCATCACAGACCTGGTCCAAACTTTGTGATGATTTGTACTTAGGATACTTACTTAGGCAAAGAAGAAAGCATACCATAATAATTTCAAAGGTCAAATTCTGGCTGGCTATGGAAGAAATAGGGTTTGTGCACAAAACTTTCAGATATCTACATAGAGAACCGTGAAGGCAAGAGAATAATGTGCCATTTAGTTGCCTCCTCTTCTAGAAATAATGATTATTTTAAAAAATTTAATTTTTGCAGGATCAGTTTCTTCTAAACATGTCTTATGGAATGGTGATCCATTAAGATGGCTGACAGTTATAGCAAAGTACAGCTTGTTATTGGGATCTATTGACCTACAGGTCATATTTCACATAATACCCAAAATGTGCTCTTATAAAGTATAATTTGGGTAAATAATAAGCATTCACCAGTGATATGATAAATAAAGTCCCTTCCATTTATATGTACCTGCTCAAAGAGTTACTTCCCTTTGCCTGCTTTGGTAGTCCTCTACTTTGGGGATGCTTTGTCTCACTTAATATGGTTGCACTGAATAAAGTTTATTAAATTTCATTTTTGTGACTTTTTAACAATACAGCTCAGTGGTAAGCAGACAACAGATGTGCATAATGGCAAGTTTCTTGAAAATCAGGATGTATCATGTGGTTTTACAATGTTTCTCTTCCACATGGCATGCATACCGTAGATTGGCAGATGTGTACATATTAAGGGATATTTTTAAATAAATTTTCCAGAAGGAGGGGTCTGCAGTTATTATGTACATATTACATCTAGTACAGTAAATCAATCTGACATTAGAAATAAATTTTAGTTTGTTCTTTTTTTTTCTTTTACAGCTGACTCTGCCTCCCTGGCCAATGTATAGGAGAAAACCAGTGAACTGGCAAAAAGCCAGAGCTGAGGTAGAAGATGTAGGTTCCAGTGGATCAACAAGCTCACCACCATCCAGTACTCAAAAATCAAAGAAGAAGAAATAGATAATCACACTAAAGTATGCTTTAGATTATCTGATACCAGAGCTTTTCTGCAAAAATTCAGTTTTTATGTTACATTTCATTTTCTGTTCTTAAAGTAATAACTTACTGATGCTTGAATTAGTTCGAAAAAGCAGCATTTGACAGGCTCAGGACAGATTACTTTGGAAATCAAGCACCATTTATGCTGTGTTACAGGCTGGTTCATTAATTCTCATTCACTTCATAGTAAGATTCAAAACTTGGTTCCATTTAAAATTATGTGCGGAATAAGAGAGAAGAATGATACTGAAAATGGTGTCCATTTGCCATTCTAATATCTCATAGAGACTGTTGAATAATGTTTTAGTAGCACTAAACTAATTACCTACACATTTTACTTTGCAAACAGGAAATAGTAATTTATTTGATAGATGATGTCTTTATTCATTACTCATATCATTACCATATGAATGAAATTATTGCGGAAATTTCATGCATTAGCTAATCTCAAGCATACTGTATTCTAGTCCTAACTTTTTGATTGACCATCAGCAGCTGAATACTTCTAATTATGTTTAGGTTCAGTATAGGATTTAACATCACTTATCATAATTGTTCTCTATATTCTTAAGTTTATTCATTCACTTCAACAGTATCTCTTGATCTAATTTTAGAATTGTTCCATCTTCTATTTTACAACAGTTAGAACTTCTCTTGTGGGTAAAATTCAGACTTAAAATTTCAAGACTTGAAGACTTCATTTCAAGAGTTTGTAAAAGTGGATAAGTAATGTAATGTATGTATGTATGTGTGTGTGTGTGTATATATATATATATATATATATATATATATATCTGGTTTAATGGAATGCCAGAACAGTACTGTTTGTTGATATGGTGCTGATTTAAAGTGAAATTATAAAAAGGTAAAGGTAAAGAATTGCAAAAAATCTTTGTGAAGAAATGTTCATAAAATAAACATAAGCATATAGCACAACAAGATCAAAAGTAATGATATAAAAATACTGTGCAAGGTGTATTAAATAAAATGATATGTAAATTAGAGGGTCAGAATGTGTTATAAAATGCATTCTTTCAAAATGTCAAAGATTTTCAATGTTCATCATAAAATTTTTTAATTGAGTTGACATAAAAAAAACACTTGTTTCTACATGTTAATGAACTTTTATGGACTTTTACCCTTTTTTTACAAAGACCTTCTTCACACACTTAAACAAAAGGTTTTCAAGGTAGATAAATAAAATCTAATTACTTTTTATATTTATATGTAAATGACCTGATTAGATTTTCTTGCAGTCATAGCAATATTTCAGTTTTTCTGATGTTTTGGTGTTCATGTCCACATGTTCATGTTACAGATCTAACTAATCAATAAAACTGTTTACTTGGTTCATTTTCTCAGTCTTTATATTGAAGAATTTAGGTTCTTGCTTTCTGCTGAATCAAATCGACTATGCATTTGGTGCATCTTAAATTTTGTAGATTCATTATTAGCAGAATTTCCTAGCTTAGACCTTGTGTCAGATTAAAGTGTATGTCAACATGGTCATGTAGGCACATTTACTCAGATAAAATGTTAATTGTCATTATGAATTTAATACTAATATATTTTAACCAAAGGCAATTCCAGCCTGATTGTTGGATATTCTGTACCATAAATGTCATTAAAAAAAATTGAAGACAAACATTATTGATTGCTGTGAATGTTTTCAATGGCAGCCAGGTACTAAATTGGGTCAGAAATGATAATATCTGGTCTGTCAGGTTAGTACACATTTTTTTCAACAGCTTTATTTGTGACAACACAGTGCATGACATTCAATCAGGTTTGCTAGCTCCTAATCCTGAAACAACTTATGAAAGGGAGTTAACTTGTAAGAGTTGTTTCCATTTGTCTATGTAATATATAGACAGAATGATGTGTTTCATCTTTCTTGGCGGGCTTGATACTGAGGTAACAAGGAAAATGATCAGGTAAGTAGTATTTTTTGAGAAACATACTTTACTTAAACATTTGCTTTTGTGAGTAGGTTTCATTGCACATAAACCCAGGGGATGTGGCTAATTTGGTACAAACATGTACATTAGTTGTATGGTCTGGGTTTTTTTGCATTTAGCTCAGGTTTTTGGAATACTGTATAATTCTATTATACCTGAAACTTGGTGAGGAGATGTGTCATGATGAGCTCTGCACCCTCATCAAAACTCTACTTTGCTGTGACCTATATTTCATGCTTAACTGACTTACAGATTTTACTGGCTTACATTAACTTGTATATTTTTTGTTGCACTCTGTACATATACTGATTTATGAACATTGATTGGGGAATGCATCTTGATGAGTGCTGCACCCTCAATTCATGCTTCACCGGCTTGGATTAAAATGTGCAGTTTATGTTTAATTCTCTAGCTATGTTCATGATAGAATAACCAGACCATATGATTTTATGTACCTCATTACCACACCCTTACCACAGAGGAAGGTCATTGTGACCTACATTTCACATTTAACTGCCTTAGGTTCAGTTCTTTTTTTAGTCATAAGCAGTTAGGTTTTAGTGTGTGTGTGTGTGTGTTTGTGTGTGTGTACATGTGCTTGTGTGGTCTAGTGATAAGTATGGCCACCTGACATGCAGACGAACCAAGTTTAAAAGCGATAATATGTATATACTTTTATTCTTCAACTTTTTTTAATGTGTTCTTTTGCCTGAGTTAGAAAGAAAATATGTTACTACTGATATGAGAATATACACAAAACATTGCAGAACATAAATGGTCAAATCTGCTGCTTTAGTCTGTTCCTGGCCAATTTGTTTGAGCATTGAAAGGAGTGTGAGTCAATAATGGATAAATTTTCATCTCATGGGTGAAAGAGTAAAGTATTATCACTCATGGCTATTGAGCTTTTCACCCACTCAAATATATTTGTTATTTGCTCGTTTCATGCATATATTATCTCTCTCTCTCTCCCTCTCTCTCTCTCTCTCTCTCTCTCTCTCTCTCTCTCTCTCTCTCTCACAGCATCATCAGAAATGTAGATCATTGTGACCTATATTTCAGGCTTCATTGACTGGAGTTAAATATTTTAAGTCTCAAGCTGTGTTAATGCTAAAATAATCAAACTAGGTGATTGTATGCATCTTTTAGTACCATATATTGTTATACCTAGATTCATGTGACGTGATGATGGAATGCATATGAATGAATATTACACTGTTATCACAGAAGTAGGTCACTGTAACATATATTTCATGCTTTACTGAGGTAAAATTGTGTAGTTGAAGTTTATTTCTCAAGCTTTGTTTATGTGATTATGTGATGTGATTATGATTTTTAACGTAGCTTTAACAATTTTTCAGTCATATCGCTATGATATCTGCAGTGTGGCAGTTTATAGTGATGTCTAGCACTGGGGCATCATGCCGCAGACATGTAGCATGATGTCCCACCCAGTCACATTATCCTGACACCAGGCCGACCAGTCCTAACACTAACCTCTTAATGCTGAGCGCCAAGCGAGGCAGCTGTTAGTACCGTTTTTGTAAGTCTTTGGTATGACTCGGCCGGGGATCGAACCCACGACCTCCCGCATCTGAGGTGGACTCTCTAACCACTAGGCCACCGGAGTGGTCCTCTGTTTATGCTAGAAGTGTCTGACTGGATGATTGTATTGATCTATATTAGTACCATAACCTTAGTAAGTAAGGCTACTGTGACCTACATTTAACATTTTTACTGACTTAGGTTTCAGCTTTGCAGTTATCTTATGACCAGAGTTTTTAGCACCCTTTCTCTCTCTTTCTCTCCCTCTCTCTCTCTCTCTCTCTCTCTCTCTCTCTCTCTCTCTCTCTCTCTCTCTCTCTCTCTCTCTCTCTCTCTATATATATATATATATATAGAGAATCTCCCTAGATTCATTCAACTTAGTGAGGGAATGCATCATGATAAGCACTACATTCTCATCACAAATGTAGGTCACTGTAACACAGTTCTTGATTCACTGACTTTGATTAAATGTTGTGCATTAAGTTTATTTCTGAAGCTCTGTTCATATGAGAATCATCAAATTAGACGAGTGTATGTATCACAAGTAGTACCATACCCTTACCACAAAAGAATATCACTGTGACCTACATTGTACATTTTACTGGCTAAGATTACATTTTAGGGGTTTCACTCGACACCAGATAGGTTTTTCTTTAGCACCTTGTATACACCAGATAGGTTTTTCTTTAGTACCATGTATACTTACTGTTATACTAAGATCTGTGAAATTTAGTGGGGGGTTATATCTTGATGAGTACTACACCCTCATCATAGAAGTAGGTCACTATAACCCATATTTAATGCTTCATTGCCATGGTTTCTGTCTCAAGTACTGTTTATACCAGACATCAAACTAGGTGATTGTATACATCCCTATTAGTACCACAGCTTTTCACCCTGAGATTGTTGTGACCTACCTTTTACAGTGTTTGGCTGATATTTTTGCATTTAGCTCATGATGACATTGATGTTTTATCTGCTGTGTAATACAGCTATACCAAGGATCATGAAACGTGGCATGGATGCATCATGATAAGTATTACTTCCTTATCTTAAAAGTAGGTCAACTTGAAATATATTTTACATTAAAATTACTTCAGTACCATTTGACTCTTATTCTGTTATAGCTGTACTCCTTAAAGTAGGTCACTTTGAAATATATTTTACATTTAAATGACTTCAGTACCATTTGACTCATATTCTGTTATTGCTGTACTCCTTAAAGTAGGTGATTGTTTTACATCTCTTTTAGTACCAAGCCCATACCAAAAAGGTCAAAGTGACCTATAGACATATTTTTATAAATATCACCCATTGTACTGATATCACTCGCTGGATGTGTAGCAGTGGTCACTGCCATGAATAGTGAATAAGATTGTAAACAAAGTGAAGCATGGCATAAAATTACCCATAATGGATTCAGTTGGTTACACAAATTTAATAAGAGAATATTTACGTTTCAAATTTGTAGTAAATAAATTCACAAACTTTGGACTTTAGAATGAAGTAGCAGGAAAAGAACAGAACATTTCAATTCTAATGGATATTTGATTATGTTCTGTGAAAAAGGAATGCATGTTTCTGTGCAGGAAAACTTTCAGCGCCCAGATGGAATTTTAAATGAAGACATGCTGCTTGAAATTAAATGTCCAATGTGTACTAACTGGACCATACTGGATGAACTTTTTTTTCAAACAAGAAATATGAAGTCCAAAAGATTGGCAGTGGTGACAGCTTAGTTGATAGAGAATAGAGGGTTCTATATGCAGATGACAATGTTTTGGATTGGTCTTAGAAAATGTAAACATCTTGTACGGATTAGTACAAATGACAACATGGTAGTGGAGGTAAGGTGTGATGAAAATTATGTGAATGGCTGTGTTGCAAACGTACATTTTATGCAGAGAAAACAGTGTTATGCATAGTTGATGAAATTGAAAAAGATCGCTTAAGGTTCATTAAGACTTTCAAAACATTTATGTGTGTGTGACTTTAACTTTAGATAATTATATTTTTATGTTGATTCTGATTTTTTAATAATGTTATAATGTTAATGAACATGACATGTGTTTAAATTGCAGATTTGGGAAAATACAATTTAGTCATTTATGTGTCACTTCAAGTTTCACCATTGGTCAGTTGGAAAAAAATTAACTCGTACGAAAAAATATGATTTTCTTCAGGCCTAGAATTTAACACAAATTTCTTTGTAGCAAGAATGATTAGGAGATTGAGAAATTTGCTAGTTCTGCAGATTATTCACTAGTCCTTTCCACAAAACAATGTTAGCTACATATCTAGGTTAAAAATTCTCCAGTGAAAAGGTTATTTAAAAATTTGCTTTCTCACAATTATTAATTTTAGCACTTCCCTATCCTCCAAATGCATATGAAATAAATATGATTTGTCCATGTGGAGATATTCCTACCATTTATTTGCCACTGTTGTGTGATTTATAATTATAATTGCTATAAGTCTCACCCTCTACTTTTGAGATTTGGGATTATATGTCCTCTGAATAAATATTTCTGCACAGTCAATAATATATATAATCCAGAGTAGTTTTCTCAAGTTATTTCTCTTGGAAGCCATATTATCAGTGATTCAACTAATCTGATACGATTGGAATCCAAAATCTTGCATGCCCAACTGACAGCATAGAAATTTAAATGGAACCAAACATGCACAGTCTTCAGGCCCATGCCTATGTATTTCACACATCAGTTTCTTCCATAAATTGAGTTTGAAATGATTATTTGAACATTCATTGATGGAAAATAAAGTGCCTCCACCTTTTGCAGTTTTGTGTATTTTCCATTTTTTAAGAGAATACGTAAAATGTAAAGAAAAAACTGATGTTGCTTTAATCGAGGGGCATTTTTTTTCAGTATCATCATGGCTGATGCAGCATGTGATTGTTAATGGCTATGCTCATGAAACTGGGGTCAAATACAGATAAAGGTGTATATATTTCATGTTTTACTGATTTAGATTAAGTTGTTTTCATTAGCTCATGACCATATAGATGTTTGGCATGCTTGGTGCATATTGTCCTGCATAAAAGTGATGAAACTTGGGAATGCATTTTTATTACACATCCCTTATTGTAGTGATAGGTCAGTGTAGATAATATTTTATGCTTCACTGACTTGGGTTCAGTTTTGTGTGTGATGTTCATATCTAAGGATTATTCATGCCACTGTATGAAATTAATGATCCACATGGTTGTCTTGAAGGACAATGGAGAAGCATCTAATAATAGCAAAGCACATTCAGTCTGAAAGGAGATTAAGTGGGTTTTTTTGCATAATAACTTTATTTCTAGATAATGTACCTTGGTCAAAGTTTGCAGATGGCTTGCACTTAGGTATGGAAGGGGCATATTGATTTGGGGTCAAAAGATCAAAGGTCATGTTCATTGTGGCTCAGAGAAAAATAAGTTGTGCATATTAACAGTTATGCTAAAATATGTTCCTTCACCAAATTTTGTGGATGGCTTGCAGTTGGGGTAATATAGAGACCTATAGTTTCTGGGGTCACAGTGTCAGAGGTCATCATCATGATAACAAAATGCAGAATGATGGATCTGCGGCATATGCTAATTTGTTGGGTAAATTTGTGATGAATAATGGGGGTTTATGCATTTTACATGTTTTCAAAGTTTTACAAATTAAATTTGTATTTTTGACTAGGAACATCAAGCTTTTAACGTTTTCTGATCACAGATTAACCAAGTAGTTGTCTTACAGAAAGCAGTGAGTTTCATCCCAGTTTCTTCCTCCATGTGGAAATTTAACTTAAAAGATAAAATGTGGTAGGTACTCTTTGAACATTTATAATGAGTAATGTTGATTTTACAAATGGTATTAATTAAAGCAATATTTTCTTAATTTGCATTTTTATTACATATCAAAATAAATTTACTGAATTTTAAATATTTTGGATGATCTTGAAAGATACAGTACAAACTGATGACTATTCCATGCTTGTGCTCCTTTCTCTCTTGTGAATGACTGGATATTTTCATTTTAAATCCTTTCATAAATATCTTCCGAGCCAACATTAGCAACTTTTCTTAAAAACTCCTGTAAAAGAACGGTTGTCTCACAATTACCATTATGAAGATGTCAAAGAATTTATTTCCAATTGTGAGCCTGCTGAAATGGTAAATTGTTAATATTTTCCGTAGTTAAAAAAATAATTAGTTGCCCTAACTATTCTACAACAAACCAAATTTCTTAAGTTTTCTTTTCTTCTTCATTATTTAGATTATGTCCAGAAAATGTTGGAAACTGGATATGATCTATTGTAATTTTTACTGATGCTTCAGAACCATCTAAAGAAAAGGGAACAGTCATCTGCATATTCTTTTATGAAATAAATTTTAGTATTTACATCATGCCATTAACATTTGGATATTTCCTCAACATGTGGGCAAAAACTGTATGCAAACATATTATTAATATATATGGGAGAGGGGTCCCTGTTTGCAGCCTCTTTTCATGTCAAACAATGAAGAATTTTCCATACTAGTCTTCATAAAATTTTATATTAGTATAGATCTGCAATTAACACTGTAAAAGACTTGCACTTTTCTTTTCTTTTTTTTTTATAAAAAAAAACTGAATAATAAAATGCTTTTATTCAGAGTGATAGAACTGTTATGTTTTACACGATCTTGTATAAAACAATAAATCATATAAATTTTCACTGTTTTCTTTTTATGATATATCTACTTTCACTTTGATCTGTATTCATGATATTAGGTAAAACTAGTTTCATTATTTTTGCGATACAAGCAGTGGCTAGTTTATATGGAACAGTTTGAAAAATATATTTGTCTACAGAGTTTTTAAAATGTTTTGGCTTATCTCCCTTAGGTATACATATAATGACCTCCCTCTTTATTGTATATATTATTTTCCTGATACATATGAATGGATTATTGTTCTTACAAAACCATTGACCAAGATCTGTCAAAATTTTACATAATTCAACTGTAAATCCAGCTGATATTTTTAAAATCTGAGCTTGCCTCCAGGAATGAGATAGGCAAGTGTATTCTCCATTAATGTAACTTACAAGAGATTCAATATCAACTTTATAAACATGTTTTACAATGGCATGCATTGTAATATAGTGATGGTACAGTTTCGTATCCTCTAAAATTTATATTTGACTTGTAGTTACAATACCATAATGTTCTCTCAAATCGCACATTACATTACCAGTAGCAAGTCTATTTTCTGCATGTAAAGAATAGTTGAGTTTTCACCATGTTAGTGCCTCTTGGCAACTCATCTTGCTTTAACTCCTGTTATTTTCATCCTGATTTCCATCAGCTGATCTTGTTTACTTTTCAAAAGAGAAACTTGTCCGGTTCATTAACCTGTTGATCTGGGTTTCTGTTTTTGAAGGAGGAAGATGAAATGTTTGGGGTTTTTTCTCTTCTTTAAATTCTAAAACCATAGTTTGAAGAAATAATTGTTCTTTATTGAAAGATGCAGCACTGAATCTGGTATGTTTTTAATATTTTATATTTATTCCTGACATGAACATTCACTTTAAATCCTTCGTTATGTCTTTCATTAAAAATCTAGCCTTTATCTTTCAGTAAGGACAAAAATTTCCAAAAGGTTTTGTGCATCATAATGTTTCGTTTTAAAAAAGTAAGTCTCATCTCGACAAGAGAATGGCCAGTCCGATATCATGTTAGGACAAGAGAATGGTCAGTCTGATATCCTATTAGGACAAGAGACTGGTCAGCCCAGTATCCTGTTAGGACAAGAGACTGGTCAGCCCAATATCCTGTTAGGACAAGAGACTGGTCAGCCCAATATCCTGTTAGGACAAGAGACTGGTCAGCCCAATATAATGTTAGGACAAGAGACTGGTCAGCCCAGTATCCTGTTAGGACAAGAGACTGGTCAACCCAATATCATGTTAGGACAAGAGAATGGTCAGCCCAATATCCTGTTAGGACAAGAGAATGCTCAGCCCAATATCATGTTAGGACAAGAGACTGGTCAGCCCAATTTCATGTTAGGCTATTCGGTTACATTTGTACACAGATTCACAGAAACAAGAAAAGACTCCAGGCGAGCTTGTTTAAGGGTATTAGTTTTCCAGAATGTATATCTTTTGGCACAGAAATCCTGTTTTCTTCGCATGCAATGAAATGGTGTTTGGCACATAAATCAAAATCTGCCTCTCTTATCTCTGGACTATTTACTCTTATATAAGTATTTACATAATTATTATTAATTTCAAATATATCAAAATTGTTGTAATTACGTGAGAAAAAAGTGGAAAGGTTTAGAACACAGTAACCATATGTGAGTATAAATAAAATATAAACAAAAAGAACAATCATACTGAAAGAAATCCACAGTATTGTTTGTTACAGGAATAAAGCAATGTTGCATACAATTTATGTGCTATATTATGTCATTCTCCAGTAAACAATATGATAATAGCTTGAAAACTTGGTAGAATTAAATTGATGTAACTAAATAATAAAGAAAGAAAGAACAAAATTCCATACTGCCATGTTATCCACGATGCTAAACGTAGTTTTCTGCTTATTTCTATTGTAACCTAAAATCAGGAACGTAGTTACCGTATGGCAGGAGTATGCAAAACATAAGAGCCTACGAATTATTTTCTTACACTATAGATTGGGCAGGCGCCCATCGGTAAGCTTTGCACAGGGGCCTAATATCCCAGCTACGCCACTGCCTAGAACTTTCTTAAACATAAATTAGTCATTTGCTTTATTTTATTTCTCCACCGTTATTTACGTCTCAAATAATAATTTGAAAAAATATGGTATTCCAACTTCAAGTCGAGAAATCTTGCGTATATAATATAAATTCTGTACACCCTACTGAGAGTTATGTTAAGATAAACTAGAAGACTCCTGGTAGTTATTAGCACAGGATTTAAGAGGCGTTATTACCTCTGTACAATATCAAACCAGTTTTGTGAATAAGTTGGTAGGAGTACTTGACCGTTCTAGCAGCATAACGTACAAAATCTCACCCTGTGATTCTTTCGATACAGACCTTAAAGGAGTAGCAGATTTACACTAAAACACATACCCAGAATGAATTGCTTTTCAACAATGTCATTATATATATAATGCTTTATCTAGTGGTATAAAAGACTGATTATCACCAAGGTACTAGATATATATATATATATATATATAAACAAATTATTATGAACTTATAAAGTTTATTCCAGGAGTTTTGACAAATCATCCAGGAGTCTCATTCTTTTTAATCTATCACACCCAGCTACCCCCCACCCCGCCACCCCAGAAATAAAAAAACCCAAATGAAATCAACGCCTGTACAGTCTGTAAATGTTACAAACGTCCTTAACTGTCACAAGTGACTATTACCATGGACATCGCATACAAAGTTGCCGGTAAATGTCACACAAATTGTGACACTTACTGGCAGTATATAACCTTCAGTTTTAACAATGTGTTCTGTGACCCAAATTTATTATCGATTTTACCAATTTATGACAAACATGCAGTAATTTTGTGAATATAGTCGCAAATAACATATTCCGGCCTATTAAAAACTACTTGCATGTTTGACACTCAACTTAAATAAATTTTTTAAAATGTCTGCTATTTACAGATAGAACGTTATATTGATATATTAACGGATATGTGGGTAGGTAGATAAAACAATATAGATGCTAATCATACTTGTGAAATATAATAGGAAAGAAAAAGACGGACTGACGGACTCGAGGATATGCACACTGAAACCAAAACAAGCAGACGGACAGACAAGAGAGCAGTTATCTACGCAAAGAAGATGATATGAAAGCAAAAACCTTGCACAGTCTCTATGTATCTGTGACATTTATCGTTGACGCGGTACTTGCTCAACTGTGATTGTCACAATATTAACACATTTCCAGAATCGATAGTGTACTTCGCCACAAGAAATGTCACAAATTATTCCATTCACAAGCGACGTATCTTTCAGGGTCACTGGTAACTCGGTGACTTTACCGGCGACATTGCGTGCGATGTCACAGGTAAATGCTCTTGTGTCATTTACAGGTCCTACACATGCCTCTCTTACCCTATCTTGTTTTAATGGCATCAAGGAAATCCATGTACAACCTGGTCAGATCTACGTTTTCCACAAAGTTGGTCCTTTGAGTTCCATTTTTTTCCTGAGAACTTAGTTTTAATTCTTTATGAGTACATATTATGGGCGTTGCTACTAAAGATAATTTTCCAACTAGAATGGTAATGGATATATCAACTGGCAGCATCTCCATCTTCAGCATGCTGCTTCGCAAAGTGGTAACTTTCTCAACACATTGTTCAGCTGTCTCCTTGTTATCGTTTTCGTCGATTGCGTAAATTGTGTTTGTTTCTATCCGTGTCTACTATTCAAGATCGTCTAAATATTTCTTCTGAGAAATGTTTTAGGAATCTTAGAAATCTGTATAGGAATCTTGTTTTATTCATGTAAGTTTTCAGACATCATGTCGCAGCTGACCACTATCTGCTTGACGATTGAACACTTCTCCTTTCAGATGCATAACATACAGACTCATCTATTTTAGCTGTCTTTTCAAATTCTTCTGTATTGTTCTAACAATTGACCCACTTTTACTTTGACCTGGCATTCTATGTTGTGTGGTGATGTTCGAGTATTTGTGATAAAATTATTACAGCGTAAACGTAAGGTCTCTGCTTTTCCATATAAAATGTTCCAAATAAGTAACCTGATTCGTGCAATATGTCACCACGTTAACTTTGTATTAGGGAAATACAACTACTATTTATGTATAACCTAGTTTTTTCTATATATACTGTCGTTCATAATATTCATAACGCACGTGCATCTCCATTTTTGCATAATCAGAGCACCAAGACTTTGTGCGCTCATTATGCCCGCAAAATCATCATTCTATTCACAAAAATTAACAGGTAAACAGAGATGTTCGACTACAAAATGTAAAAAAAATATTGAAAACACACTAATGTACAGTTGTTAGATCTGATCTTCGTTTGCATATCCGTACTTTGAAAGAAAGTCATCTCCTTTCACCTTCATGGCATGACGTCTTCCGTCATTCATATTCTTTATTATTATATGCTCATTTTTTTCTCCGTTAACTTTGCATTGTCAGAATCCTTCAGTATTTCCCGATATTGCACCTTCGCGCTCAATTCATACTTAATGCACGCGAATAAAGGAACTACTTTCTATCGTAAACAAACAATCTTTTTTTCTGAATGAACTAAAGCAGATGTTACATGGACTGCCACATACCAGCAAATGTTTCATGGACTGCCACATATGAGCAGCTTTGGCACATTCCGCGTTAACTTTTTTGATACAATGTTTCAGATTTAGGCTAGCTATAGACGCCAGACAGGGTCCTTACAATAATATGCAAGTTATAAGACATAAACTGTCTTCTTTAGCTGGTAATAAAAATGGCAAAAATATACTTACAATTTTACATCCTGAATTTCCTCAAAATGTACATTAGTAGTTCTGCAAATTCGAATTACATGAGCCATGTCATGGGTTCTCAAGCTTGATTACACATTTCGAAATTGTACTGTAATTTCGAGTTTATTCCAAGTGCAGTTACATCCTCCTTACTGCACTCGAAATAAACATTAAATTCCACAGCGTCTTTTCGATAATTGCAGTTGAAAGACTTCATATTTTTCCCACATTATGATCTGAATCATTCAATGACAGAACAGAAACACGCACGCCGATGTCAGCACACTTCAGTACGATTAAATTGGCAGACGCTGCTGGAATCCGATGTAAGTTACTTCATGTAGATAAATCAAGACCATAATCACGAAATTGCGTCGAATCACCAAACATACCAAAACGTATTCATTCCAGATCAAATGGAAAAGTTGTTGCAATGTGCATTCATTAACAATATTACTCCAAATTTCTATTTTAAGTAGACCAAACGCCATTTTCTTTCGAAACTTACGTCTAGCGCGACCAACTTCAAATTTGTCTGGGCGGAGTTACTTGCGCATTAATAATGTTGTTGTGTAATGATGCATCTACGCTTGTGTATTTAGTTTGGAATACGGCATACATTCAGTTACTTTGTTTCCTGTAGTGTATTTTTGTTTATATATTTAAGCCTTGGGTAGAATAAGAAAATGAGCATATAATAAAAAGGTTACTGCATTTGTATGGGAAAATATGAACTCGTTTTTTCGGATGGATATACTGCACTCCCAAGGTCGTGCAATATGACCATCCGAAAAACTCGTTCATATTTTCCCATACAAATGCAGTAACCTATAATTATCACATTCGAGAGCTGATACTGTTAGATACCAGACGAATACAGAGAACCCTTATTATTCATCCTCAGCACACGACTTCGGATTATCTTCCAAATAATTTTAAGTGTTCTTCAAGGTGATCAACTTGTAATTTGGATAGTTGGAGTCCTTTTGACTCAAAGAGTTTGTCATGGAATAATGTATCACTCAGTTGTACTTGTGTGATATAAAGAACTTGTTGATCATTGTAAAACAATTATCGAATTTTCAAGTTGTCACATTTTATCCTTTTACTCAGAAATAGACCACTGTGTAAATATATAATTGTACTTTTTTTAACCAATTAAGAGTTAACTGAGTTAACAACAGTAAAAATGTTAAGATGGATATCACTTGAAACGGACGCGACTACAATGGCTGAAAGGTTATTTCGTTTCTTCTTCTTTAGCAACTATATAGGAACTTCTTTTTAAATAGAAATTTGTCAAAATAAAAGCCAGAATGGTGAAGATTTTTGAGAATTTCTCAACGGATGGGCCAAGTGATCAAGATTTTGAGATATATGTAAAAAACGATTGGCCAAATGATAAAGATTTATCTATTTGATGGCACATTTTTAGAACTTAAACAACCGCATAAATCGCAAAAGAAATTGGGTAATATAGTGCCATCAAAACCATCACCATGATAGCTGGTAATGGAAGGGATTAGGCAGGGAGCATTGCTGACAGGCCTTACATTTGCCACGGGCAACAAATAACGTGTACCTCGTGATATCCAACTTTTCAGATTACTGGCATACATTAAGTTATGTGTAATTCTGGAATGATTACCAAGATGACACATTTTTTTTTTTTTTTTTTTTTTTTTTTTTTTTTTTTTTTTTTTTTTTTTTTACAGTGTAGGGACAAATAATTTCGAGGCTAGGAATTTTCTGGCCACGTATGCTGACATTCTCTTTCACAATTTCCTAGTAAGGATAAGAAATATAGTACTCAGAGTTTAAGTGAATGTAGGGAACGGCAAAAAGGCGTGGCGCCCCTTTTTTTTCTCTCAGATTAATTTGATTATGCGCCCCTTTTTTTTCTCTCAGATTAATTTGATTATTAATGACCATTTTCAATTGCTTTTAATTCTCTTGTTAACCTTAGACCGCATTCAAAAGATACAAAAAATGTCCCAATATTATGATTGAGAATATGATCAAAAATCATCATTTATGTGTTATCATAAACTATACCCAACTCATGTATTTCATATTTTGAGCAAATTCACTATGCCCGTAAGAAAATATTTCATTTTTTTACAAATATATTTTATTTTTTTTGTTTGTTTGTTTGGGCAGGTTCGTAGTGAAAGAGCCTAACAAAAATTAAAAGCTGTAATAGCTTGTTCATTTGGTTGACTTTTACCAGAAATGAATGGCCTGATTAAGTACGAAAATATGTAAATTGTTTACAGATTATCTAGTAAGGATTATCATATAGTTACGCCTTCTATTAATTACTAAATTAGCTAGTGCATTGATGAAGAATGGATGAATTACTTATTAATAAGGAATGATCGATTCTTTGATTCTTGTTTTTCAAATACTTAAAAAGAGACAGACATACAGACAGGTACACTGACTAACATATAAAATAGCACACAAAGAATACGCAAGTCTATTCATTGGGAACTCGGGAATGATTAGTCCATAGCTTGATCACTCTGAAATCAATCACCTTTCCAACGCTTTCGTTGACTCTTATTGCCCCAAGCAAGAAGTACGACGTCGTTTTGGAATCTAACACAGCTGGATTATGCCAAGCATGTAATGGACTCTTTCGTGCGAAATCGTCTTAAGAATTCACCTTAAAGAGTGTACTTCAAAGTCTATCCAATAAAGGACAAACATACTGTTGATCGCTAAATATCAGGGGGAAAACCCCAGGTATAAAAGAATTCGAATGCAAACTGTCATACATAGAGTCAGTATAACGTTTTTGAGATAACATTTGGCTAGTGTCTGTTAAATGTATGTGTGTATGCATGTATGTATGTATGTATGTAGGAAGGTAGGTAGGTAGGTAGGTGTGCGCGAGCGTGTGTATGTGTGTGTGTCATCTACAACAATGTACACCAAAATTATCTCTATACGAAATAAATGAATATGCGTGCACATTATATATCTAAATATGTCATTAAACATGACACAGGATCTAACAAAAGTTAAAAATATGTTTGTCGCTGATGCCGTATTTTGCATGAAAACCATATATATATATATATATATATATATATATATATATATATATATATATATATATATATATATATATATATATATATATATATATATATATAGTTTCGGTTTCTAAAACATTACTATTTTTCTTTAAAACTGTTGAATAAAATATACAAAAACAATTCTTGCAGTGATAAGAAAAACAAAACCCCATGGAAATGAAACCTTTATATTTATAGTAATTGGGCCATTATTTATTGAGCAAGTGACACCTTCACATGTACATCACTGGAAACAGTACAGCACAACTATCTCAACAACCAAGCAGGTGGAAATACT
>JAECUM010015378.1:0-68493 GCA_016617855.1 Megalonaias nervosa
ACAGATTACGTCTATTTCTTGACTCGCAAAGTTTCATTTGTCAATAAATTTTCCTCTCAGCAGGTTGTTATTAAGAAACTGTCTCAGTCTCATACAAGTACTTACAAATCACAATCTGGCACAACTTATAAGAATCAAACTTCTAATAAGACTAATCAGAAAGCCTTATCTCTTCCTTATTGCAAGAAAACAGGGCACGTTATTTCTGATTGCTAGAAGTTAAAAACAAGAACACAATAAAGACAGAGCTGTTCCAAAAGTTCTTGTTTCTTAGAGGTCAAGGTGATCGTCATTTATTGGAAACAATACATTTGTTGGGCCAAACAAACCCCACCCTGATTTAAGTAATGAGAATTATGAGCCATTCATGTCGAAAAGTTCTATATCACAAGGTGATTCTACCAAGTCTATCCCTATTAAAATATTAAGGGACACAACAGCTTCTCAGATTATTTTATTATGAAATACTTTGCCTTTATCTGAGAAGTCTTCTTCTGAAAGTATTCTTGTTCAGGGAGTAGAGCGGTTTTATTAAAATTCCATTGCCTAATGTTAATTTGTCATCAGACTTAGTTTCAGCGCTGTGAATTTTTTGACCATTGATGATGTTCATTTATTGCTAGGCAATGACAGCTGGAGATAAGGTTGTGGTTAATCCACGTGTAACTAACAAGCCTTGTTTGTATCAAAACATTGATCCTATTGGAAACGAACTCACTGATTTATACCCTGCATGTGCACTTACTAGAGCTATGGCAAAAAGAGCTCTTGAGAATGAAGTTGATTGGAAACTTATTCCTTTGGCTGAAACATTTACTGGTCAGTCATTTGATGATGTCACTTTAGCTCCTGGTATTGATCAATCAAAAGGTATTGATCATAGAGATCCTCAATCTAATACTCATTCTCTTAATACCTATCAAGGTCACAAACGACAATCACTTGTCGTCGAACAGGAACAAGATCCCGAGATCTCATGTTTTTTCAGATGGCTTTCAGCGAAATTGAAACCGCTGAGGAACCAGATTGTTATTTGTTTTAAATGGGGTCCTTATGAGAAAATGGAGACCACCAGAGGTACCCGCTTGTGACGAATGGTCAATGAGCTATCAATCTGAGAGACGAATAAACTGATGATTATGGCAGACACCAAAATGAATACAGTGACTAAAATTTAAAAACAGAGCGTCTTTCTTTATCAAAATGGCAGATGTTAAATAGAGAAATTATATTATAAAAAATACACTTTAATTACGTAGAGCGTTTCATGTCTTTAATACATGTTTGGAACAAGTTAAATAAGCGAATAGTAACATTTGGTGTAGCATCAGATGATCGTATAGCAATTTATTAGTAGTAACTGGTATAAAGAAATGATTTCAATTTTGAACTAATTTCCTACACTGATCAATATAATTTGCAAACAAATATGTAATAGTATGCATTTTGTGCAGCATCAAAACAAGCAAACAATGGATTATCACTCTAATAATTATGACTCTATGGTCACTAACTAAGTAAGAGAAAGGAGCAAAACCAACAAGTTTTGTAAAACTTAACAAATAATTTATTTTTCAAAGTTATAATGAAGATGTGAGAGGAACATACAATATTATGATGTGAATATAGAATAATCCTGATAAAATTCTGTGAAAGTCCTAAGTGAATGAAAAGTTCTGTATAAATTTCAAAACGTTGTCACGATGGCGTCGTCCAGAACTCCTTCGAATAATTCACAACAGTTCAAAATAATATTATAGTCCAAATAATGAGCACTTTCTACTTCCACTGAAAAGTTCAAACAGATGTTTTCCCTCTCGAATGATGTCTAAATATAGCATAAAATACATCAGCAAGGCTTACAACAGGAACACAAGAAATGAGGATGACTCCAAAATCGGAATGAATCTTATTACTCAGTACTTTCCTTAAATATGCCTCACATTGCGACTATATTTCACAATATACCCCACGTGACGGATCTTACTACTCATTTTGCCTCGAAATTGACTATCGTATAACCTAGCCCAACCAATGAGACGCTACTGAATGCTTCCAGAACATTCTGTTCCTCATCAGCTAATGAGGAATTAATCCAAAGGCGCCATTAAGTCTTATTATTAAGATTATTATTAGTAACTGTCAACACATACGTCAGCATATATTTATAGATCTTTTGTAATAATAACAGACTCAGGTCACGTAGGCAAAATCTAACTGAAGATATTCTGTAGAATTCACAGTCATGAATAAAATTACAAAAATTAAATAAAATCATGTAGCAGGAGTTACAAAAATAACAAACGAAGCAGCAAATAAAAAATATTTTGGTCCATCACTTGATGGAATAGGTTTTTGTGTGCATAAAATTGCTTTAGGTTTTATTTGTAAGGCTCTGTGTGGCTCTAAAATGAAAAATGGTTTTTTCTCTTTTCTGTTATTATGTTTATGACGAAATAGTCATAACAATTTGGCAAATTAAGTATTTAATTGTTTTTATCATCAGGGTGCAATCTGTTATCTAGAAACTTGTACTGCCTACTGATATAAAAACTCTAAAACGAGTTTTTTTTAGAGCTTCTAAACTGTGGGCAAACGAAAATAAGGAAATAAAAAATTTGGTTTACTTATAAAACACTAAAATGCTGTCACACCAGATTTATAAAGGCTACTGAAGAAATATAACAGATATTTATTGAATTATTTCTATTCTTTTCATTAATATTATTTCTTCGAATTATTTTACACAATTTCTCTGTAACTAAAAATCTGAACATTTTCAAATGTTCCTTTTTGGTAGGGAATGTTAAGCAGACGTTGTATTAGTGTAGCGTGGCCTATGTCATTAGAACGTTGTATTAGTGTAGCGTGGCCTATGTCATTAGAACGTTGTATTAGCGTAGCGTGGCCTATGTGATTAGAACGTTGTATTAGTGTAGCGTGGCCTATGTCATTAGAATTTCAGGAGAAAGCATTATTTTTAATGAGAAATTTTCTTAATCCATTTATTTGTTCTTCACAGATTCTTTGAGGACCTTTCAAACATGTCACCTAGGTTTGGGCATTATCTCATCCATTTAGCTTTAGTTTCTGAGACCATGTTTATTTCGGAGGTAGGACATTCATTTATTGAAACGGGGTTATGTTCAGCTACTATTGTGTCTTTAAATATTTTGCATGGTTCAGTTCCAAAATTTGATATTCTCATGGGTGTTCTGTTTCTATTATGGTCAACTAGGACTTTAGCTACCAACAACCACACCTTCTCAATAAATTTCAAAATATGTTCAGTCATCATTATTTTGAGAGAGAGAGAGAGAGAGAGAGAGAGAGAGAGAGAGAGAGAGAATTTTTCCTTATTTTGTGAGAGTGAGAGGGTGTGTGTGTGATTTAGATTTTTAACGTAGTTTTAACACTTTTTCAGTCATATCGCAACGATGTCAGCAGTGTGGCAGTTTAAAGTGATGTCTAGCATTTAGGCATCATGTTCCACCCAGTCACTTTATCCTGGCACCAGGCCGATCAGACCTAACACTAACCCATTAATGTTGAGCGCCGAGCGAGGCAGCTGCTAGTGAGAGAGGGAGAGAGAAAGAATATATGGAAAAAAGAATTAATATCGACATTACAGTTAAAATATATGAGATCTCTCACGTTTCTCGAACTTGTTTTTCTCTTTTGAAGCATGGTAAAGAAAGTGAGACAAATTTCCAATAATAATGACCCTTTTACTCTACAGAAGTAAATAAAATTTCCTTCTGTAGAATAAAATGGACAAATTATTGGTAGGAGGAACTTTGATCTAAGTCCGATTTAAATATAATATTCATCTTATATTTGTAAGCTATCGCAAGCAAATACAGTTCATTTGCTGTCATTTTGCCGTGTCTAACAATTTCAATCATTAAATTATAGAACATATAAAGTATGCAATCTCATGTCTGAACTTGAATGAGAGAAAAAATATTAAGATAATATAAAACATTTATCCGAGAATTGAGATGTAAGGAAGAGCTTTGGTACAATTTGACATGTCCACACTCCATTCTTGAAACAAGTTATCTTGTAAATATTGATTAAAGAACGAAATAAAAAGGTTTTTAATAAGTACGTCGTGTGAGATACAAATCTGTATCTATATTCTAAATCTTTGACTTCTGAAACCCAATTAAGTCGACCAACATTGACTTCTGGGACCCATTTAAGTCTTCAAGCTATGACTTCTGAGACCCAATTAAGCCTACCAGATTGTTTATCTTTATATGTAAATATTTATTCTGGTAAATGTTATCCAATACTGAATACATTTTGTAAAGTATTGAAGACAGGGAGGATACAGTTCACATTCACGCTTAGAAAATGTAGTAAACATATTCTGTTGTAATTTTAAGTAACTTGTCCAAAATCTATGATGGATACTTTAATCTTGGATAGAATATTCATATCCCCGCAAATCTGCCCCATCGCATTACGTAGGAGAGATCAATGTGTCAAATTGTTTAAATAAATTGTAATTATTGCTTTACTACTTGGGATGCCAAACATGAGTTAGTCCAGGTAAGTCTGTAAACAGAAGCACCTTGTACTAATACGCTGATACAGTTGGAGTTTCAAGCCTCCACAGTACTACCACTTGTTGTTTCATACCAAACCTCATTTTCTAAACACCATCATTTTCGTTATATCAAGATTAATCTTCACCCCACCCACCCCACCCCCCACCCCGCCCCCCGAATTCATTCACAACCTTATCTTGAAGTTGTAGATTTATCACAGTGTTTATACAATTAGGATCATCATCAGTATACAATATGGCAAGATGTCATGCATAGGAGGAGAAACACATATTCCACTTCTGCATCTCTCTTTTAGTTTGGTAACATTTTTTAAAATAAATAGGTTAAAAGTCAGAGGACACAGAATACGACTTCGTCTTGTTCCCCTATTACACTTAACAAACATGTTTGCAAATTTCTGATCAATTTGGGCACATGTACAGAGACTAGTGTTGACTACATCATACGTAAAAAAAATTTCCTCCAATATCATTCTTCACAAATTAATAAGTTCTGAGTGATTTATTGAATCTTATCATAACGTACTGGAAACAGCGATACAAATACAACAGAATTCTGCAATCCCCTAATCTCATCCCTAAGGGGATAAAGAAAACAATAATCTTGGTGCACTACTACGGAGCACTCCAATCAACCCTCTTTTTCTTCGCTGACAGTTTCAGGTTACGTCCATTTGCGTAAGGTCAGTGGACATTTGGGGTAAACAATGTTATGCCCTTTGGGGTGGTAGTTTAGATTCGAAAGGAAAATTATTTAGGCACATAAAGCGCAAGAATTCGGTCTCAGTTTACAGTAGATATACATGTTTAATAACATACTTGCAATCTGCATTGTCGAAAAATACATTTTAATTGAAGACTTTTCATATAAAATTAACTCTGACTTTGTAACTATTTAATGTGTAGAAGTCAATATTCTTTGTAACGGTAGGCAAAGTGTTAATTAGTGTATCATATCGTAAGGTTTTAAGTTTTATCATGAAGCATACAGGATGCAACAGCACGACAATCAAGGCTCAAAATTTACATACAGTTTACATTGTATTCAAGCAATGACAACGGTCCCCACCACTAAATACCCGCCCCGATGTTTTAAGTGCCAAGATTATAAGAAAGTAACTACAGATTGTAACTAGAAAGAAAGCTTTTTGCTCGTTTCTAATTTGTTCCTCGCCGCATACTTCAAGCCCAATAGTTTGCTCATGTTATGTTTAGAGTACATTATTCAACAGAGTGTTGCCAGTGATGAATAGGCGGGGCATTCCATCCAGCGGTGAACCCGTCCTAATTGGCGAGATTTTACAGAAACTAACAGATAAGGCAGCAGAACTTGATGGAAAGTCGGTGAAAATAACGGGAAGGTAAGGTGTATAAATGTAGACTACCTAACCAGGACTGAAACAGTTCTACTTGCACGCTACCTATTTTCCCGCCATAAATACCTGCCTCCAAAGTTATAATGTGCGCAGAAACGGATCTTTTTTTCAAAGTGGAAAAATCGGGTGTGGTGATTTGATGTTTAGGGTTGCCCTGCGTCCTATGTTTCCAGTACGTGTTCTCCTTTTCGATCCTTAAATCTCTATCCAAATACTGATACGGATACACTCCCTCTTAGGAGCGTCCTCTTTTTTGAAAGTTCAGACATGGCAACGCTAGTTGATAAGCACGACTAAAAACCGTTTAACATACAACATTCACATTCTTAGCTCACGTTTGCCGTTATTGTCTTCTCGCGATATAATACGTGATTAAACAGTGAGGGCCCATTGTTTGTTCCGGTTAATCCGTTCGAGTGAACACGCGAAATGAATGAATAAATGTTTTATTGAAATTTTATTTTTATGTTAGTAAATAAGGTTGCGAATCTCCCCCCCCTCTCCAATGGTTTAAGCAGTTCAAGAGATATTAAATTTTCAAAATGCAACTTTGCCAGCAAAATGATTTACTTGGTCACTTAATAATAAGAACAATAATTGATTTGTATGCTTACACTGACATAGTTTCAAGGGCTGAGGTGATTATTCATCTCATTTCATTAAATATAAAGAACTTTGACTTCTCATAAAAAATAAAAAAAAAATGTTTCAAAGAATGCTGCTTTTGGTATAGCCCCCTAATTATTTCATGTAACATATAGTTGGAAAGTTTGAATATACTGCCTTCCAAGCTTTTTGTAGGAATCGCTTTATCTTTAAAATAATCACACATTACATTAGAATAGATAAAAATGAATTTCACTTGAATTCCCCAAAGTAAGGAATAAACAAATAGAATGAATTTATGAAACTGTTATGTGAGGTTTAACTTTTCTTGACTACGTCCGCAGATACATAGCATTCATCGCGATAAATTATCTTTAGTTGTGGTGAACGATTCTCATCAAGAGTGGAATATAGGTTGAAGACAGGCCTCTATATCAATTTCTCAGTGACGAAATGCAAGACGTAAATGCCATGGCAGGCGAGAATAAATATATAAACATTGTTTACACACACACACACACACACACACACACACACACACACACAGAGAGAGAGAGAGAGAGAGAGAGAGAGAGAATCTAAATTGGAATGCATTGAAGGTGTTTTACAGTTGTTAAATCTTCATTATTGAGTAATTTTTAGTAGTTTATAAATGCTTGGTTTTCTAAGTGAGAGGCATAAAGAACAGATTAAGACAAAATTATATTCATCTTCAATCTCATTACTTACACAGATTTATAAATTTCCTTTCATGTCGTTCATTTCCTATGTTTCTAACAGTCTCGATATTGAACGGGTGTGATGAGACCCTTAATTTACTTAAAGACTTTCTGTGGCTACCATTAGCAATCTTTCTAAGATAAGAACCGGTTTCGAACATTTTACATCTTTATACATGTTTGAAGTTTTCGAAGCAACTGCTTAACTCCATTCAGAATGAAACATTCCGTTAAGTATTTGGTTCAAAGCGATAAAAGGAAACTAAACGGACTGAATTAGGGTAATACCAGACTTCTACGAATCCTGAGATCAGTAGTTTAGTTCTTACATTAGAAACCTAGTTTTTTAAAATTAATTCTTTCGAAATCGGTAAACATTAATTGATATATTTTTCGAAGAATATAATTGTGTTTAGCAATTTGAACCAGTACTTAATGATGAGCACATATCTAGTTAGATAAAGTGGATATCGGCCCAGCTCTCCATATACAAACATATTGTTGGTAGGAAGTTTAACATCTAGTAACCGTTTGCAATGTTTTCTATGTATCCGTTCTATATTTTCTGCTTTCACAAATATCTAAATTTCAAAATATATAAAACCAAATTGGAGATACAAACGAATCAAATAAGAAACACATTAATGTATTCACTGTACATTGTAGATAATTAGAATTATTCAGAAATACGTTTATTACTTTGACACCTTTTCCAGCTATAGTCTTTGCAGAAAATCGAGACAATCTTCTGTTGGTAAAAACTAGTTCTAAATAATTAAAATTATCTACAATGCCCGGAAATACATCTATGTATTTAAATGAAACGTCTAGTCTTCTAACCCTTTTGTTAAAAATCTAAACCTTTGTTTTATCAATATGTACAAATATATACCGTCTTATAAAATATACACATAACTTATCTAAGGGTGTGTGTAGACCATCTGCTTTCTGTGAAAATATCTCCATATCATCTGAAAATAATAATAGATGTAAAGACATGTCATCAAGAATGATACCCACCCGATTGTAATGCGATTTCCAGATCAGTCATATAAAGAGAACACAGAAGTGGAGATAGGCTTTCTCCTTGAAAGCCCAGGTGAATATTCGAATTTGTCTTAGTGTGAGTTTAAGTGCTGTACACATGACTGTACTGAACTGTAAATAGATTTTATTATTAACATTTTCCCAGTCACTCCGCATTTGACTGCAGTGTGTCATTGGCTTGCCATTTCCACATAATCAAATGCTTTTTTCAAATCAATAAAGTCACAAAATGTGTTTTCTTTTCTTCGAGTAGGTTTTGAATATAAAATTTCAAAAATGGCGTCTACTGTACTATTATTCTTCTTAAAACCCAAATTGTACGTCAGTAATAATATCATATTCAATTGTCCAAGAGGACATTCTTATATTTAATGTATCTAGTGAAAACATTTTTTGTACAACCATGCAATATTATGCCTCTATAATTATTTGCATCGAATGGATCACCTTTTTTATTTTTTATTTTTTTATTTTTTTTTTTTTTTAACAAGACCCTTGCTTCAGTTTGAACGATAAATAGCGGTGATAAATATTGGATTTAAAGGTTTCAGCCTGCAATTTGATAAGAGTGGAAATGGCTCAGTAATGTTGTTCTTTCAAAACTGTGTCAAGATCGGGTGATTTATTGTTTTTCTTAATTTTTTACATGTGAGCTAAGTTCTTCAGTAGTATTTAGAGTATCCAGTTAAGCCAGTATTGGTTGTATTTAGAGCATCCAGTTATGCCAGTATCGGTTCGCATAAATTCTCACTTATACTTTCGTTCTGTATGATTACACTTTGTTCTAATTGATCAGTATTATTTTCTGATAAGGCATTTGCTAGTTTCTTAAAATGGTCGTAAGAATCATTCGAATAATTGTTAAAACGTTTCGGACTTTTAAAGAGATTCTCCAGCTCACGTGGATTTCCTGTTTGTAAAACATGCAGTTTTTGCCCTCTTGGTCTATTGAAGAGTATTTTACGCATTCGTAAGAACCTTTCGTATTCCTCTTTCTTCATTATGTAGTTCCTTCTACCTTCATAGGATTTGAGTGGATTGAAATTAATTAAAGCACCTTCATATAGTTTCCTTTTTCTACTTTCAGTATTAAACCAAGGAACATTATTAAATTTCCTCACTTAAAATACAGTATACAATACGTATACCAGTGTTCTTACATAAGTCTGGTTGGTTACCCATTGTAGAACAATCGACAGATCTCCCTGGATTAGAGGATTTAAAGACAATAAAAAAGAAGTCATTATTTTATTTTATCTACTAAGCTCTGTTTTTTGTTTATTTTTTTTAAAACCGCGTGGCTTTCTACACATTGATATGAACAAAGCAACTTAATCAAAATTAGATCTGTGACAATTCTTAGGTGACTTTGTTGTTGTTTTCGGGTTTTGCTTCATTTTTTAGCGTATGATAGTGTATGCATGGCGGCCAGTATAACTGGTAGAGGAAGAACACGGGAGAACCATCGATCGACCGGAAGCTACTGGCAAGCTTTCTCACATACCCGCTTAGGCCGAGCCCGAGATTCGAACCCACATAGACAGCGGTGAGATGGCAGTAATCGATGATTAAGTGACGTAATAAATAGGCATGTTGGTTAAAAATAACTTTGGCAAATCAAAACGTATTTATCTGTGACACTTGAAGATCCATGTATGTTACTGTTTGATGTTTAACGCCGTATCAACATATACACATTAAAGGTTATACCTTGGCATGTGTTGCCCCTAGACACACCACAGCAGACAACACAACATGGTCTGCGCTGTTGTCGAACTCGTGCTCTTTCGGTCACTAGTCTGGCACGCTAACCAGTAAGCCACGTTGCCCAGTGACGCTGGCCAGTCAAAAAGTGAAGTGGATCTACAAGTGGATCAGTAACATAAATATTGATAATAAGTTTATTATTATTGCAAATTCTCCATAGTCACACTGGTGTAATATTGTCCGTTTGTAAGATGAATTACAACTGTTACTTTAAGGAGTGTCAAAAATTGAATATCTTGTTACGTGACTAGGCTCGTACAAAGTAACAAAGAAAAGGGTGAAGCCAACAAGCTTTGTAAATTTAACAAAATAATTTATTTCCCTAGAAAACAAAGTAAAAATATGAAAAATGACTTACGGTTTGTGAATATAATCCAAAAATTAATCATAGAATTAAAAATATAAGTCGTATCACTAAAAAGTTCTAATTGAATCAAAGTTCGAATCCCGATGAAGTTCCAAGATGGAAGGCGATGACGTCCTCTGTATCCTGTTTTGTGTTGATATGTCAACAGTTCCTTGTTGAATTTTATGAAACAAGAATAATATTCCGGCTTTAGAATTCCGAATAATTTTTAGTAAATATCTTTGTCCAAGAATATCGGTGAATACACGTGATGAAGTCTCCAAGGAAAATAAATTATTTTAAATAAATAAAACTCAGTTCAAATGGCAAGAACAGGAACCCCTTTCAGTCTGAAGGTATGATTTACAACTGACTTTAAAATCACTATGAACTAAATTTTAACCCAACTAAAAACGCAATTTCAGACCCGCGTGATGGGTCACGTGATCACTCTGTCCGAACAGCGCAGTGAAAAATATGTCAATTATCATGTACTCTAGTAAGCCTTAGCTAAAAAACCAATGATTCCCACACTGGAAATGAATTTAAAAATAAAACGTTGTTCATTCAACTAACACGCAGGCCAAGCATGACCTTGATTACAACCAATGATTTTAACTTTGTGTTTACCAAATTTTGAACCAAGGTCAGTAACTAGGTCAGCTAAAAATACAATGAAGCAACACTGTTAGTTACTAGAAATGAACTGAATTTTTCTAAAAAAAATGTCAAATTCAGTGAATAAAGTTATTACAATAACATCTAATGAAATAAAATAAAATAAAAGAAAATTTAAAACTAAAACACAAGTAATTAAATTACATATACGTAACAATCTGTCTATCGGTGTCACGTGACCGTTTACATCCAATCTGACTGTATAAAACTTGGTCAGTTCATAAGAACTGGAATTATACTCTTGTAATTTTGTCGGTTTGTCAGATGAATTACACTTCTTACTTAAGAAGAGTCAATATCTATCCTAATCTCATCTAAATTTGGTTACTATCCTAATCTCATCTAAATTTGGTGACAATCCTAATCTCATCTAAATTTGGTGACAATCCCAAACGTAGTACATGCAGTTTTTGTCGGTCAATGGAGTTTCGTCATTTAGAATTTACAGTCGCTGACGTTTGGTCAATGGTTATATATTTCCAGGATAAAGAACTTTGTCGTTTAGAGTTAGTTACCAGTATTTGGTGCTTGTGATTTGTTATTAAGAGACTTTCAGTAAATAAAAGCTTTTCCTGGGTCTGTTTTTGTACTGGAGAATTGCCATTCCATGGAATTGTATTACTTAGAATTTCATATCAAGCGGCTTTCAATGGCACACTAACCTTTCTAGGGTCTGTATTACATGATACAAAAAACAAACTTAACACATCCATCATAAATTATAGGAGAACCGTGAAAGTATTTTTTATTTTCAAATGCAGTGGAAACTACAATCATTTCCTTGGTAGTTGGTTCTATCTGGCGTGATTATAATATACATATAAGACACACACACACACACACACACACACACACACACACACACACACATATATATATATATATATATATATATATATATATATATATATATATATATATATATATATTCTGAGCCTGATGCGTGTTCAATTCAGTCGAAAACAAGAAACCGTAACTGAGGGTTTGAAGGGTTCTGTCTTCAATTGATGCCCCTGATTTAGCCGTATTGTGTTGTTAGGGTAAAACGTTTAATATCATGAAGTAGTTTTTAAAATATTCTGGGATAGTTCGTATCTGACGTTGGTTCCAACGGTATACAGTTCTCACTTTTGTACAATCTGTTGTCCATTTTCCTCACAGACAAAGACGACTTCTTTATTCCTGGATTTGTTGTGATTTGCTTAATTATGCGTCATCCTGACGACTTTCTGAAGTGGTCATAAATTATTCGTACAATTATTATAGTAGAATGCCTTTTGTCCTGAAGGATTTTTCCCTGATTTTTCCCAGATTTTGTACTGCTTTTGTACTGCTTTTGCATTTATAGTCAGACGTTTTATCAGCTTTTCATCAGATGATAGGAGTATTTTTATTCCTCGGATCATTAGCCTTTGGACAGCTTTGGTGTAAAATCCTTTTGTAGGTTTATTTGTTAAGTCCATTAGTGTTAATAACGAGTCTGCTCGTAACATATCTGCCTTCTACAGCAAGGCTTTAGCACTTTGTTCGGATTGTTCAGCTTTGCCATTGCGTTGAGGGTAACTTGAAGATGTATCGTGAACTCATTCCTGGTCAGGAAAATACTTCGCGGGCGCTACTCAAAAACGCGTATAATACTGTGAGAGTTTAATGCATTCTCTTCCTGGAAGATTAAGCCATTCGGAAAGCTAAGTTTATCATGGATCTCGAAATATGGTAGTACTGTAACAAGCATTGCTTTGCGTTCTGGCTATCCCGAGTTGATGGTTGCTTTCATCTGTCTCAGGGTATGGTTATGCTACGTCTCATCCTCTATTGCTCCGACTCTCACAAACGACATGGGGAGAAAGCTGACCATATTAACTGATGCAGTTTCTATGCTGTGCTCAAGGTATCTGCGAGGCACATTTCTTTCTTAGCGCGATATTGCAGTGTTTGATCGTAGTTCTGCAGACGTATTGGCATACGTTGTAGTCGCTTGACAACATGTAATGAAAACTTGAAGCTGGATTCTGTGGATTTGTGATCTGCTTTTACCGACACAGTGCGCCCTTATGTAAGCTTTTGGACTTTTTCAAGACCAAATGCAATGGCCATTTGTTTCTTCTCCTTTTGGGAATAGTGTATTTCAGCATCACTCTAGGCACGACTGTCATATGCTAAAGGTTTATACTCCTGCATGGCTGCCACGCCAAAATCTTTATCAGATTCATCACACTGAATGACGAATTCTTCTTCTGATTGACAGTAGTTGAGTACTAGTTTAGAAAGACTAGTTTCCTAAATGTTCCTATCAGCTTGCTTATGGGTTATCATCCCATAAACTCATCGAGCTGGGTCACACACACTGATATATATATATATATATATATATATATATATATATATATATATATATATATAGCTGCAATATATTTTGGGTCAGACATTTCTTAAATCAGATTTCTTTGGTCTTGAACCCCATCTTGTCAATCATTTGTCTGATGTTTCGATCCTTAAATCTCAGCACAAGAGCTCGAAACTTCCGATGAGTCTGTTATAGCTTCTTCCCGATTGTTGCCTTCACGCTAGATTAAAAAGATATCACGTATGCTACTGACATTAGGTAAGCCATCCAAGACTCGGACTTGACGACGTTGAAATTCCTCTGTTGCACTTGGTGTTCCGAATGGCATTCATAGCCAACATCTAGCAGTGAGCGAATCAGATCTGGTTAGGAAACTGGCTGCGCTTGATATCCCAGTTTAATTCCTTAGGGTAAATGCACACTAAGGTTCAGTTTGGTTTCGCAACAGTTACTAATCTTGAAAGTAATGGATTGGGCTTTGTCACTGGCGTGCCTATGTCAAGGTCCACTGATCGGTCGAGTTCTGCCTTTAAGAGTTATAGGTATATTCCGAGGTGTGACACTCTTGCCTAACTTGAAATGATATTTTGTTTGGTCAAAAGACCTGTTTGCATGATGAGAGAGGCATATTCCTTTGCGACTTGTTCTCTGGTAAGTGGTTCTGAAAGTTTGTTTGTTTTCATATTTTACAGTCATCACATCCTTTGGTGAAAATGAATTTAATTTTCAGATAAGATTAGCCGAGTAAAGTACAACAAAATCAGTCATGCATCTTTTGTTACTCTTTGGTTGTACAAGTTTCAAGCAGCAATGTCCTGGAGGCTTCACTGTTGTTTTATCGTACTTGCTTAGTACTTAGTCAGTTTTGTTAGTACTTAGTCGTACTTGCTTAGTACTTAGTCAGTTTTGTTATAGATTGTATCTTGCAAGACCTGCTCTGTTGTACCATTCCATGCTGTACCACTGTCCAGCTGAAATCTGATTGGCTTTGACAATTTTTAATTAAATTACACGCTGCGAAGTATTAGATGCCTTTAGGCATCAAGTCGCTGAAGTTGTTGACAGCCGACGTCAGGGTGACTAGCTTTATGCAGAAATATTCATCTTTTTCTTCACGGTCTTTGACTTGTCCTATACCTGTTTTCAGCTTGTGTTTCTGTAAACTAGTCTACTCAAAGTGATTTTGCTTTCTGAACTCATTACATGTTTTACCACAGAATGTGAATTTAGCTTGTTTGTGTTTAGTGCAACAGTATTTACATAGGCCTGTTGTTCTGTAGCCATTTGTTGATTTTTGTTAGTAATTGTTGTAGCGTTTATTTCCATTTCCTTGTAACGCTGAGTTCTGTCGACCCCTGTATTTCCTGCTCAGTACAACATGTGCAGCTATTGCCCCTGTTGAAGTGTCACTGGTCTTGGTTATCTCTTTAGAAGTTTTGATGCTTGATTTGTGCCTGACATTTATGTAATGTTAACTCAGGTTCTCATGAAGTCTTTCTTACAGGATAGAATCCCTAATTCGACAGATATGTCTGTAATGGACTAGATAATCCATTGGTGTGCCCAACTTAAGGGTAGCTGCAAGAAGTTTCAATTTTTTGAAGTATTTGTCGATATGATCTTCGCTTGTTTGTTGTCGTAAAGAAGTGGAACATACAGACCGTCTCATTCTATATTGGATTGCAATAAGTTTCCGTTTTTTGTTTTCTGTCATTTTCGGGTTTATCAAAGGTCAGAACTGGAGAAATTTCCATGCCTTGATCCTCAATAAATAATGAAATATTTATACTTCATATGTCTTTTCCTTTCGTTCATTAATAACGATACATATACTTCAGTTTCATCATTTAAAAGCTTTCATTTATCGGCTAATTTCTTGCACTGAAGTTGATCGGTTCAGGGTTTTAAGATTATTTATGTGGGTAGGGTGGGTGTTGTAGCAACCACGTGCGTTTATGTATAAAGAGTGATGCAGCCAAATGTAGAGCGCTGGTGATGACGTATCTTAATCTTCGCTTCCAGTGGACTCGTCCATCTGCGGCGGGGTTTTCGACTTCTGATGCCGTTTCATCAAGATGAGAAAGGGAGGAATTAATATGTCAAACTTGCAATGTGCAAACATCCATGTTTATTCGATAGGATACATCGGAAGTCGACTAGACGAATACTGATATTTATCGAACTGAACATACTCAAAATGTAACACCCGGATTTAATGGAACAAACTAGCCATCTTGTTAAAGGAGGTGGCTCACTGAGGCATATTACGAAAGTTTTTCAGCAGAAGATGCACATGATCATGAGAACTAGATTTTCTTTCGCTAGATATACCAGCATAAGAAATATTGTGACGGCGATTTACTATCTGAGCTATTTTTGCACAGCAGACATAACGTGTTATCAAACAAACGTTTTGACGGTTCACGTGGACCATCCCTCGCCTTTTAGTTTCATTATTGATCTCTCATCTTTGTCCGCTTTTTTAATTTTATTTTTATTTTTAGTATATTCAATTGTAAAACTGTATTTAAAAATATGATCAAAATTTTTATTTCCTTGTAGACTGGAAGACCACGATGTCCAGAAATGTACCACTCGAGTAACAGACCCGCAGACTTTCTCCATCACCGTTGACACTAGGCTAATTGAGCCTTTTACAGTGAAGAGTGGCTCTCTAGTCCAAGTAATCGGGGAGCTAGATTGTTTGGTGGATAACCATCCCATGGTGCTGAAGGCGGTCATTATACGTTGTGTGGACGGTTTAGATATGACCATGTACAAGAAAGCACTGGAGTCTCAAAGAGAATATTTTTCAAACCGTGACAAGACATAATTACTACTACTAATAATAATAATTACGTGCAAACTACTTGTGTTGACAACACCACTCTGCATAACCTCTGCACATAGTAGGACAATATTTTAAAAAATTGTTTTATTTTTAATTCTAAATTTGTTATTTAACCTTTATATAAAGGACAACCTTCCATATGGAACAAATCTTTATGCCTTTTTGCTCTTTCATCATAGGTTTGGTGCGATTATTTTGCCGCCATGGGTTGGGTAAAAGTTGTAAATTCAGTCTGAAAGTTAGATTTCGACGATCTGTTTGACAGGAATATTCACAGTTATACATGTTATATGAGGCCGGTATACAGGAAAAAAAAATCATTGTTAAGCCATGGGACCGGTCACGGAAAATATGACCTCTTTTTTTAACTTATAGATGTATTCCTCCATGAACACGGAATAAACAGCATTCGCATTAGGGTGCACAAGCTTTTATGTGTTTGTTTTTGCGTTTTTTTAAAGATATACCTTACTGTTACTTCACGCTGCTTTTCTATAAGGAAACATAATTTATAAATATTGTCATCAGAATTCTTGACTTTGAAGACTTTTACAAGATATTTAAAATCCCAGAAAACGTTTATGCCTTTGAAAGGTTAAAACTGGAACTTTCATGTTTTGTTGGCAGAGTTATTTATCCTTTACGTACACCTGTTAGATTTTTTGTTGCCTTCAAGTATGCTGTATTAGTCAGATATTTTAATTATCTACTAGATCTGTCGTCCTAAGAAAACTTTTGCATACAATATATGATACTATTTCCTTACTGTTCCAAAGGTGGTTTAATATCTTCATGGAGAACGTATATTAAAATTTTTTTTCTTATTATTGTGAAAAGTGGCTCTATATCTTAATACAGAATGCACAGTAAAAATGTTCTTATTGTTCTGAAGAGTGGCTCGATGTCTTCATACAGTTTCAGGAGCCCGATACATCAGGAATTTTGTGCAGATTTGGGGTTTATTAAACATTCATTTTGATTTCAGACAGTTTTATGTTTATTTAAAAGATCTTCCGGAAATATTTTCCATTATTGGCGTTGGACTGATAAACTATTAATCGGTCCCATCTAGCACGAATAATTTCAGGTCGGCTTTTTCTTACAATCTAATAAACTATGTGATTGAAGGGGGGGGGGGTGCAGTAGTTTTCGTGACAAATCGAGAATGAACCAGTTTTATGAGGGAATTATATTAATATTCGTGGATATTGTTAAATTTCAAGGTAATTGAACAAATGGTTGATGGCGAATTCTTGAAGATGGCGCAAGTGCACTTGAGACGAAGGGTAAGGTCAGAAAAAGAATAATGAATGGCCGAAGACGATAAAACACATGTTAAAAGGACATAAAACAGCTTTTACAGCCAGTAAAGTTGTTGTTTTTGTTGTTTTATGGTTTAACGCCATTTTCAGCACAAGATAGGCTATACATGGCGGCCAGTATAAATGGTGGAGGAAGAACCCGGGAAAACCCCGGAAAGAACCACCCACCCACGAGAAGCTACCAGCAAGCTTTTTCACATACCCACATTGGTCGAGCCCGAGACTCGAACCCACGCAGACAGAGGCGAGAATCTGTGGGCCCCGAGCGGCCGAGTGGTCTAAAGCGCTCACCGTTACGGATCACTGCCATTTCACCTCTGTCCCTAGAGTAGCGCGTATTCAGGTCAACCTCTTGCCACACTGTTCCGCCCGATTGAGGTCAGCCGCTTGCAACAGTGTTGCCATTGTTTTCCCAGTGTCCAGTACCGTGACGTCACCCCTGTTCAATTCCTATAGACCCTAGACAGTTCCAATCCCTTGTCGCTATACATTTCCTATGTTAAATTCCCATTGACCCTAGGCAGTTCCACCCATGTTAAAGTCCCATAGACCTCATAGGGCAAACTCATTATTTTAACATTAAAGTCCCATAGACCCTATATCGTGCCCATTCACTACTTAGATACCGTGAAGTGCCGATAAACTGCTCGTTGCTGCTTACGGTACTCTCCCATTATCATCAGCAGCAAAAGCGGCCATTTTCACCCAATATGACTGCATTGCTTAAAATTAGAAAAGTATGCTAACATTTTCTAATAGACTAAAATTTACGACATTAAATTATTCTCGATATTTTATAAGTGGATCGTTATTGAATATATCAAGTTCTACAAGTAGTTGCACGCTAGATGTGCGATACGGAATTTTGGATATGCAGTACGGAATCACAGATTGATCATCTGTATCGAACACCAGATCAATCATGTACAATTAAATACGTATCTAATACGTATATTTTATATAAAGCCTAGTAAATCCTCACTGTCACAGCGCTATTCAACATGTATTTTGTATATAATGTCTACCGCGCTATTCAACATGTGTAATGTATATAAAGTCTTGTAAATCTCCCTGTCATCGCACTATTCAATGTCATGTCTTGTATATGAATTAGCAAATGATGAAATGTTTCATTTTCATGTGATTCTGTGTAATGATTGACATGTACGGATATATTGTAATATGTTCATTTATAGTCTGAATATATCTCCCCGTTTATTCGTACCCTTCTTCCGATTTCAAGAACAGAAAAATCTTTAATGTGATAAAAAAAAATGCACAGGACTTCGTCGATTCATTCATTGATTTATAATTTCTAACCTGACTGTGACCGGAGTGACCCTAACAATGGCATCCTCTCCGCCTTTCATGCTTAATGGACTTTCCATACTAACTCGGCGCCATATTGCGTACACTAAGGGCGAGTTTATTTTCCTCAGACAATAGAGTTACGTAGTTCATTCTATTCAGTAAATGTCGGATAATTCCGTAAATTACCAGAAACGTTGAGAGTTTAGAGTTATATCCGTTTGCACACATGGACATAGAAATTATGCAGCTTGATAAATCCATGCTAAAGGCAAATTTGTAGGTGTCATTCTTTTCCTTTCTTGTTTCGACATTGTAACTATCGGAAGCAGCCGATATAGTATTTTCCTTCTATATGCATACCTGTGTAGTCGTGCATACACCCCTTTGCTGAAAATGGACTTGTCCAGGAACTGGAAATGACTGACGAGCAGGGTCGTCTTTTACACTGTAAATTCCGTTTGGCTGATAGTTAGCTTGAATGAATGACTTAGGAGTTGTTTAGTTATGCTCGAGTTTACTGTGATTGATTTTGATTGCAGTCTATAGCCTGAGAGTTCGTCATGTTTTACATATTATCCATAGCTTTCATCTGTATGTACTTTGGATGGTAGAGAACCCATTGCGACTCGCAAGTGTAGTAAGTGGAGTGTTGTGTGTTGTTATATTGTGGAGCGATGTGTGTTGTTATATTGTGGAACGATGTGTGTTGTTATATTGTGATCATAAGATATTGATTATTGAATTGAGCAATACAGTGAAACGTGTCTTGAGCGACTTTTGCAGTGGGCCACCACCTGTCATTTGCGACTACAGTAGGCATGCATAGAGCTATTTTACTATATAAATGTAATTGAACAACCATTAGAAGGGCTTGATCAGCGACCACTGTTTTGGCCAACTATGCATTTCGACACTGTTATGAACGACCGCATCGCAAAACCGGAGAGACACCATTGACTTTAATTTAATTCCGTGTAACCACGAGGTTCTGCAGGCAAAGTGCAGAAGTGCAGATTGCTCTAAATAATGACTATGACAAATTATTTATTACACCCAGGTTACGCAAAATATGATGTAAAATATTAGTATCTTACTCTGCATGCGTGTACATCAGCCACGGACGATATAATGTTTTTCACAGTAGATATAATTTACAATTGACAGCAGAATCACAGTTAATACAGTGGCGTCGTTAGGAAATTCGGGCTCCTATGCAAGGGTTCCTATGTAAAGTTTACCGATGGGCCCCTTCAATGTTAATAGCAATTTTGCGGGTCTAGAATTACAGTATTTGATGGGTGGTATATTGCGTTTTCCTAGTTTCTGTAGTGTAAAAGAACTAATTTCTTTTAGATTGGCTCGTGGACCCCCTGTATTCGTGGGACCCTGTGTTTTTCATACTCCCCTGAGTCAGTCCTCCAGTCGAATACGAGCAAGTTTAAACCTCATTATTGTCATAAAAAATTAAACTGATAATCAACAAAAAATTAAGATTTATTATTCTTTTCATAGAAAGGTACATAGCTTTCCTGTCTTTATTCATTTTATTCTTAATTCTTAATTCCCAATGCAAATATGCCATTCTTCGCAAGGATCATTCCTAAACATAAATAATTTCTGACAATTTCAAATTCCGAATGTCTTAATTTGAACTTCAGATATAGTCCATCTCTGCCTTTCCTAAAAATGGCATCTCCGTTTGCTTGTGTCAATGATAAGTTTATATTTGCTGTAGTAATTAATGAATACATCAAAATTATTTTGCATATATGTTGGATTATCTGAAAATACAATGGTATCATCTGCATAGAACACAACATATAGTTCTAAATATCTTACTATATCTGTTATGCATATTTAATTTAATTGTTTGTTTGTTTTAAATTTTTCAATTCCATTACATGCTATTGTAATGTAACATTAAGTTCAGTTCTGTTTGACCTGATTGACTTTTTTATTTTTAATTCATTGACATAAATAACTAATAATAGAAACACTGTATCTAGTTGCTGACCTCGTTTCAGAATCAGTGATAGTTTTGGTAAACAACACTTTTTAACTTTTTTTTTAATCTTTCTCAGAGTAAGAATGATTAAGTTGAGTCAAGGTCATACCTGGACTACGTGACAAGTAGCATATATAAATTGGTACAAACTTCTATTTTTTCCAGAAGAATGAACTTTTGACCCTCATCCAGGAATCTGTTTTGCGTCTTAGTTAGTCGTATATCTGTTGTTTTTTTTTTTTATAGAAGTTTGTTAGTTGGACTTAAAACACTTGACACGTTAAGTTGTGTTATGTTGTGACCAGTTTGGATTGAAATTATATTTTCTTCAAATTGTTGAATTGAAGTGATTCTTTTCTCTGGAAATACAAAAGTGCTATAACAAAATTCTTGGATAAAGACATTTATTGGAATTTATACTGAATTCAAAACTGGCATATTATTTTCTGTATTCAACAAGAGACTGTTGACACTGCGGCACTTCTCTGACCACAACAGACGTCATCGCCTTCAATTTCGGATTTCATCGGGACTCGAACTCGGGACTTTTTATTACTAGGACTTCTATTTTTAATTCTTGGATTATTTTTGGATTTAATTCGTAAAACCGTAAGTTCGATTTTCTTAATTTTTCACTTTGTATTCTAGGGAAATAAATTATTTATTAAATTTGACAGAGCTTGTTGTCTTCACTCTTTTCTTTTACTTATTTTAAGAGCATAGACTCTTAACATATCTTAAAGTAAAACATAGTTCTAAATATCTTACTCGATCTCCATCCAGTAAATCAACTTTAATGCCATTACAATTGGGGCTAAAAAAAAAAATGATTCTCGATGTCATTTAGATACAGGGTAGAAAATACAGTAGAACAATTTTCTTCCTGGCTAACTCCTTGATTGTAAAGAAATAGGTCTGATTGCTTTCTTTTCTTGTAGAAGATATAACCATAAGTATTGTCACCATTTAGAGCAGTGTTAAAACATTTTCTCCATAAACCAACTCTCCATACCCTGTTGAAACCCCGAAGAAATGCATAAAAATACAAACTCATATTGTATGTCTTCTATTTAAAATTATATGAAGGAATATAAGGCAAAACTGTTATCAGTTGTGGATTATTGTTAAACGTGCTTGTGCTTCGGGCAGTAAATGGTTTTCTAATAGAAAAAGCGAATTTCTATTGTTAGGAATAGCTGTAAATACTTTATGAAGAAAACTCGGAGACGTAATAGGCCTGTAATTGGTAAGATCTCTATTATCTCCCTTATTTGTGTAAATCCGTTTAATCAACCCTTTAGTCCAAGTTTCTAGAACAATACCTGTATTTAAAACCATGTTTAAAAAATTCAAAAGCAGAAAGATAAACTTCTGTTTATTTCAAATATTAATTTGATTTGAAATCTTCATCAGGAGACTTACCAGATTTCCAATTTCTCAACCGACACTACTTTGCACAACAAACTCCACTGATCTTTATTTTATCCATTGTAAACATGACAGTTTAGGAAATCTGTATACAAGAGCAATAAATGTTACATTTGCCCGCCAATTTGCTAAAATCTATAGGTCATGCTGCAGGTCGGGCTATATGTTGCAGACCGTAAACTAGACTAAAGTATATGTGATGTGTAAGTCATGTGATTTTCAAAATAGCCTTTAGAACGTAATAGTCTTGAGGCAGCTTCTCCGGTTTTTTGTGCAGTTTTTCATCACACATGTGTTGTCAAAATTCAGCTTCGTTACTGATTTCATCATGCATTGGCTATTCTGTTGGAATGTGTTTCTTCATTTATTTGTTTTGGAAAAAAGAACTATTAGACGTTTCTCAGTCGTTTTGCCCCACGAATACTACAACCGTCTATTGTTTTGAATTTGACGTCATCACGTTATACGTGCCAGTCGACCCGTTTATTTTATTGGTGTCGTTACTCTCAGATTGACATCATTTGAGTAACCCCCTTGTGACAAAAGTTAAAGTATTTTATGTGTTCATGTTTTTTTTCCATATGTGTGTGTTTCTTGTATTAATTTTATTAAATTTCGTTTTTATTAAATTTTGAGTAAGGGTTTGTACACCATTCAAATCTTTTATTTCTTCTAATATATCAAATTTCTGGAGTTGTTATTTAATTCATAATTATAGTTTCCTATAAGTCTAAAGTTTAATAAATAAAAGCTAAATTAAATTAATTCATATTTAATTTCTATTAAGTATATTTTTATAGTTTTAATAAATAGATATCTATTATACTGTTTCTGCTTTGCGCATAGGTTGTTTGAGATCTTAATTAGGCACGAGCAGCATTCACACTACACTTTCGCGATCACGTGAACACTAGCTCAGGTGCCACGAGTTTTTTTGTTAATACATGAATGACAATTTTGATCGTAAATATAATATTAAGTGGCTATAGTTAGGTTACTAATAATTTAACAATTTATTAAACTAATACATGAATAATTGTTTAGTTTAGTCAATTTAATCGTAATCAGTAAATTTTGAAAATTTAGCTATAATATTTATTGGTAAAGTTAAATTAATAATATTAAATTGTTTAATAAGTGTTCTTCGCAATCATTTAAGTTGTTTAAACATTTCTGAATCATAAGTCCGTTTTCCATTGCGTTAAGTCATCTTTTAATCCATACTGTATGGCGAGTGTCCTTTCCCCCTGGTCACAGGAAGGAGTCTCAATATCGCAATTTTGTCGATCTCTCCTTTCTCCCTGCACAACAGGAAGGAGTCTCATCATCGCATATTGTATTCCATTTCTTTTGTATTTCATTAATTTCTTTTAATATTCTTGCTCCATGGCCTTAATTCAAAGTCCGTTTCTTTTCCTTTCGTTTGATTCTGTAATTCTTCCTCTGTTTATCTGACATTTTGAATTAGGGGGCTCCTGTACTGAGTAGAGTGCTTGCTGACAAGACATTCCGTTTATACTACGATGGATCGTCATTAATTGCAATAAAGAACAACTCCTTGGCGCTCGAGACTACACTGTGCACTAGACTTAATAATCTGTGACTACAATCATCTCTTTACTTAAATGTAAACAGCAGCTAGAAAAGAAACGGTGCTTGAAAGCCGACCGGCGTAGAACAGGAAGATAAATCCAGTTATCAACCTTTCACTCTTCCAGTCACTGAAATTTGAAAACTCGACCGCAAATTTGGAAAACTTAATTCAAATTCCTTTTAAATCGTCAACCTTGGTTGCCTGATGAGCCACTGCGCATTTAGTACTCAACGCCCAGTCAGCAGGACCACTGGAAAGCACACAGAAATAGTTCACTTTATCAACGATCAGGATATTGACGTATTTTTCCTAACAGAAACATGCCTGAAAAAAAAATTAGGCAATGAACCAAAGTGTGTGGATCTAACACCCTCAGGTTACTGCATGAAGTTGTTCCCGCACAAGTCCCACGGAGGTGGAACTGCTGTAATCGCAGAGAACCCATAATTCGCCGTCTTAGCTACAGCACAACTTTCAATTTCGAACACGCATCGTTTGTAGTGGTCGAAACCTCACTCACAATGGAACAAAGGTAAGTCCATTTTTTCTGCCTCTACTGCCCTCCTTCTAGTCGAAAAAAACCCACAAAAACAAGCTGACTGAATCTTTCATTTTGGAACAGTTTCCTAACCTCCTGGAGTATGGAAATTCGACAGGTGGCAACCTGATTATTCTTGGAGATTTCAACTTTCACCTTGACTGTCCTGGAAACCCATACACATCAAAACATACATTCTGTTTATATTTTCAGCAGAAGTTAATTAGCTAACCCACCCATAAACATGGTCACCTTTTAGACTGGATTCTTCATATACCTGATTATAAGAGTGAGAGGATTTAGTTTTCGATCAGCCTCCCTATTCATAACCAGATCTACGAAGCTACTAAGAAGAATGTTACAAACGCAGTTTATACAGCAAAATAAGCCTAGTACAGTACACTGAAAGTTCCAGCTTAAAAGAGCTTTAAGATTATTAACACGTTAATGTCAAGGAATAAATGTACACCAATTCCAATGACCAACTCTCCGGTCGACCTTCCGGACCTGTTTGCAAATTTCTTCCATGACAAAGTTCAATTAGAGATAAGCTTGACAACGCAGTTTCAATTGACTCTTCGTCACCATGCAGTTGTGATTCAGTATATACACGGCTAACCTTTAACAACATTTGAACCTGTGGATTTGGTACATACAATTGTGACGAAGAGAGGTCCAAAGTCATGTGAACTCGATCCGATTCCGACATCACTGCTGCTTGACACACAATCATACACACGCACACATAACTTCACCGTCTCCACCATGTATTTGGTATTCATGATACGGGCTTGCTATATATCAAGTCCTAATTAGTCAACAGGACACAAATTGTGTCCGGAAATGAAAAACATTCCTGCCTTGTTATCTATGTTTTTTTTGTTGTTGTTTATTTTGTTCCACAAAGCTCTGTTCTCGGCCCAGTTCTATTCATTCCATAAACTCATCCGCTCTCAAGTGTCACAGGTCGACGTCCTGAGTCTCACCAGTTATACTCTGAAGACACTCAAATATACAAATCTAGCTGAACAACTGAAGTTAAGGCTGCCATACAAGGGGTAGAGAGGTGCATTTCCGATGTGAATTCATGGATGACATGTAACATGCTACAGATGAATGATGATAAACTGAAGCCATCCTGATCACCACGCAAATACTTTATCATTTACATGCTTTACCCCAAACAAAAGTTATCAGTAATATCAACATTATAGTTACACGTTCAGTACGAAACCTCTGTGTCATACTCGACAATACACTCTCATTACACCGAAATGTAATGAACATATGCAAAACTGCATATCTAGGGCTGAGACGCATCAGCTCCATTTGCAATTTTCTTTCTGTTGATGCCACTAAAACACTCCTGTGTTCCTTAGTTCTATCAAGACAGGACTACTGTAAGATACTTCTATCTGGTTAGTATGAGTATCTACTACAGAAACTCCAAAAGTTCAAAACACGGCTGTTTGTATCATCCTTAGGGTACGAAGAACTGAGCACACGCCACACCCCCAGCTCTGTAACCTTCACTGGCTTCCCGTTCGATCCAGAATGAAACACAGTATCTGTTCACTATGCTACATTTCGTCGACTGGCTCGATTCCAATATATCAAAATGTCCTCACCCATGAGTAAATCCCATCTAGAAACTTACACTCCTCTTCCGACACTAGCATTCTCATTGTTCCCGATGTTCAAAGGAAGTTATACGGACATCCTTCTTTTACTTACTAGAGTCTAGCTACGTGGAATGCATTGCCCATAGATCGTAGTCAGAAAAGGACACTGTGATCTCATTCGAGAGTGCTCGTAAGACTTGTCTTTTTCGACTACAAGAACAGACTTAAAGACTTAATAATGTTTACTTCATTAATTATTGCCAGCATGTTTTTGTTTTAAATTTCATTGCTTGTTTTTGTGATCTTGTCGTTATATATGTTTTTATGGGTTATCTAGCATTGTAAAGCGCTTAGAGCGTCTAAAGATTAGGCGCTGCGATAAATCCATATTCTTCTTCTTCTTCTTCTTCTTCTTCTTATTATTATTATTATTATTATTATTATTATTTTGTTGTTATTATTGCAAATCCTCATTACGAATAAAACTTCCTTCTTCAAAGGGAGCAGTCCAGGACGTACGTAGTCAGTTAAAAGGTTGGTATCGTTTCTCAATCTTTTGTGAAAAATCGCAGGACACTAATAAAGTTCCTACTAAATACCGCAAACACGCGCAAGACAGGGGATGATGCGCAAAGACTGGGAAAAGCGTGCAAGGACGAGCAAAGACGCGTCAAGACGGGCAAAGACGCGTAAAGACGAGAAAAGACTCATAAAGACTGACAAGGACACGCATAGACACAGCAAAGATGGCATATTGATATTTTAAACTGAAATTAAGGGAAAATACTGATTATTGTTCCCAATTTTATACTAAACATAAATGTTTCTACTGTTCATATGTTCTTCGCTTTTTAATGTCCATGCAAACTCACAGTTGTGATAAATTATTGTAAATATTACGAAATGTGTTTTGTCAAATAAAATGGAACATTCTTATCATTATTAGTGACATACGTTATCTTATTTAATAATGATTTAGTAAATTCCGTGGGGGCATAGGTTTTTAATATGCACGTGGTAAGCGTTGGGAAAGGGAAGCTCACATGGACGTTTTAAAACTTTACCAACTGACAATTTCCTGTTATTGGTATATGTTTCATCAACATAAATAAATGAAATATGCATAAAATCCATGTTTTAACTGTGTTACTGTTAAGGTACATAGCATAGATGCGCAGAGACACACGAAAACATGTCAGAGTCGGCAAATAAGCGTTTTAAACTGACAGTCCTGGTAAATACTGAATGTTGATTCTAATGCTATAAAACAGAAATGTTCTATCTAAAGAAATAAGATATATGTATATAATTTATGTGTTATAGTTACAGATTTGGCACTTGTATAAATAAAGTCGTAGAAGCACCACGCTTGAGGTAGATTCTATCTTCATTTAAGGTTCAAATTAATAACCCCAATAACAAATAATACAGTAGGAATATGTTTATGTGTTGTCATTCACTCCGATCAATGAAGCAAAATGGTTTGGTATCCATGTTTTGACGCAGTGAATACCCATAGTGTCCACACGAGGTTCAATGGCGTTTTATGTTCTTGTTTTTTCTCGCAAAGCATGTTAGAACGAATCAATAGCTGCGCCACATGGCCATGCTTTCCGTTGAACTTTGTTCATACACTTATTGCTTTACTGAGTACGTCAGATGCCCGCTGGAATTGTCCAAGTGCAAGAAAATCCACCGGACTTTGCACAGAAGATGCCAGCTTCTTCAAAACTAGGCGAACCCATTAGAAAGTCCATTTAGTTGGTCTGTTTTTTGTCGAGATATTTATTCATAACTAGGTGTATGCACGTGGGCGTGCCCATTTTTAGTTCTTCAGCAATATATTCGTCTTTACATACAGCTGTTGATAGCCCATTAAAGAGACAATTGCCTTTATCTATCGTCAGAACTGGTTGAAGATCCAAATCAACATCAACACATTCCAAGTACGAGTAGTAAAGAGAAATTGATGATCCTTTATCAGAGACCCCCGGCCCCCCCAAAGCGTTCTACGTTAACATCTTTGTCAGCAGTCTTTGTTAGCTCAAAATAATAACACATTTTCTGACAAAGATGTTAACGTACTACGCTTTGGGGCCGAGGGTCTCTGAGAAAGGATGCATCAATTCTCTCTCTACTACTATGTACTTGTTAGTCAAAACATGTTATATTAAACAAATAATATATATATATATATATATATATATATATATATATATAATGTCATTCTGTCATTCAGTACGACATGTTGGATTCGATCTAACAAACAGATTTTGTAAAAGATTTAACTCGATCAAAGCATCGTCAGGATATACTGGTATAAAATCTAAAATAATAAGCGATTGCATTAAAAATATGAGCTATCATATATCGCCGAAATATGGGTCGGTTTGGTTATTCGCGGTTGAAAGCGATATGAGAATAGCGGGTTGGGCAGATGATGTGATGACATTTATTGACAATATGGTTGATATATTATTTGATAAAGCCATACAAAATTAATTAAACATCTACTTTTTTATTATAATCTTTTTCGTATTTGCTAACTCTCATTGGCAGAATATCTGTTAACATACTATCAATAATGCGGAATTCGCGTATTAAATCGTCCATATCATATTTTATCCCACGCAAATAAGATCGAATTTGATCAAGCATTTTTTTATAAGTTATACTTGCTGTTTTGCAAGCATTTTTTTAGTTGCGAGTCGAGGTTCAACTTTTTTACAAGCTGCTGCAAGAGAAACGCCGACACCTGATATTATTAACAAAAACGGATTTAATGATGCGCCACTTGAAATTATACCAGAGCCGGTCATTAGCAGCGGTAGATATGATATCACTCGCAGTATTTTTGCATAGTATTTGTAACATTTTTTGACGCACCAAAGATTTTTATGATAGTATCTGTAATATTGCATTAGAGCGTCAACATCTTGTTTCGGAATGTTTTCTGAAATATGATTAAAATCGACTATATTTTTTTCATTATATAATATTTGTTTACATATTTTACATCGTTATTTAAGTAACTAATTCGGGAGTTTCAGCTACAAACTCAATACACCACCAATAAGTCGCTGCGGTTAACTTTTTATCATTCGCTATTAGCATAAACGTTTCTTCAGTATCTTTATTTAACACCATAGACACAATTCCAGAAAAATCATCGGTTGAATGACGCCATGGAAATGTGGTAAATATACTGAATTTTGCACTGCTAAATACAGATAATCTGTATACACCAGTAACCTCTGCAGTGTGTTTAAAAGTGTTATTTTCCTGCGACCATGCTGCTTTTCCTGATGCGACTGTGTACACGATATTAATGATCTGCTTGTGAGGAATTTTAACGAGATTAGTTTTTTGAATAATATTAGGAATGCCACTAATGCTATCGTTGATTTTCGTGTTAATGTCAGCGAGATTAATAATAACATTTGGTGGAGTCCCAAAAAAGTCATTAATATTTCTGTTTACATTTCTACGAAAATTTAAAAATGTTTGTACATGATTAAAATAATCAGTTCTAAATGTAGCAATTCCATCATTGATTGTCGTTAACGAAGTCATTATTGGAATTTCCTTATCGTCGACGTATTTCTTCGTTGCAGCGTCGAAATCTGTTTTTGGTGTTCTGAGATTATTAATACCGTTGTTGTTCATGTCGAGAAATGCACGCATTATACCACCGCGAACTGACACGTACTTAGATTCTTGATCGTCTACGTATTTTTTCGTTGCAGCATCATTATCCGAGGTTGGATCTCCAAGATATGTAATTTTTCTTCTTGACATAATAATGTCACCGGTAAATACATCGCCAGCTTTCCTAACATAATCGTTAATAGACTTACCCGAATCTTGTATTTTACCTTGATCGGCAAAAGTAACTATATTATTAACAACCGCGGCGGGAATTCGTACAAGTACATCTGATAGTTGTATATTACTCGTTTTTAATCGTCCTTCTTTGTCCTGAAAAACGACGACTTCATTTTGATCGACACTTGTGATATTTAATAAATTAGTAATTTCATTTTTGAGCTGATCAAGAGTTGCGTACTTGGATAAGTCACCTTGCTGAGCAGTTGTTGAATCTCCTATTGTTGTTCCAAATTTTGAGTAAAAGTTCATTATTTATTTACTGCTTGACAAAATTATATACAATAAAATTATATAATGGCAAAATCGTCTATATTAAACTTTGATACAGAGCGGTTGGTGAAACATAAACATAACAATGAGCTTCCAGATTGCCATTATCTTATAGTTGGTAGAACTGGATCGGGCAAAACAAATTTGCTTATGAATTTACTTCTCGGAGATAATTTTAACTACGATCGCGTTTATATTTATACAATTAATCCGCAGCAAGATAAGTACGAGCTACTTAACAATTATAATGACAAACTTCGTGACGATCTTGAATCTGGCGAAGATTTTTTTATTATCAAACAACCGGAAGAACTTATTCCAGTTAATCAACTCGATTCGTCCGAACACAAAATAGTTGTTTTGATGATATTCCGCTAAACAATGAAGAAATGAATAAAATCAGATCGTATTTTTCACTGTCGCGAAATAAGAAATGTAATTCTATTTATCTCGCTCAAGGATATTATAATGTCGACAGATTCATTAGGCGAAATACTGGTTGTTTTATATTATTTCCAGGACTTGACAATGTTGACGTTAGAAATATCGCGAACGAACAATGCGGTGACGTAACAAAAGATAAATTTATTGAACTATATCGTCAAGCAACGGCAAATAGATACGATTTCTTTTTATTCGATAAGTTAACGAAAGATAAGAGTAAAATGTTTCGATGTTGTATTGAAAATTATATACAATAATGTTTATAGAAAATAGTATATAATTAATGGAAAAACAAGCAAAGTACAGAAAACATATAGAAAATCTAAAAAAACTTGCTCAATCTCAGGCAAAATTTAAACAGCTAGTACAACAAGCTCGACGTGGTCAAGTTACTGCAGCAGAAACAGCAGCTAAAGTTCTCAAACCAGTTACTGAGGCTTTACTTGGAAAACAACCAGAAACTAAACCACTGTCAGAAGAAGAAGTTAAACAATTACAAGAGAAAGGTTTACTCGGATTAGTTAAAGAACAACAAGAAGCTGCTGCTAGAAGAGTTATTGAGAGATCTGATGCAGAGAAAATGAGATTAGCTGAGGCACTTGCAGCAAATATAAATGATCCTGCTGCAAGACAAGCTGAAATAAATCGGTTGATAAATAATCCGCTGGAACTTGAACGAAGATTAGCAACATTAACAACACAAGAAGTTAAAAATATTTTAACAAATTTAACAAAAGAAGTAAAAGATATTAAAGAGGAGCAACAAAGAGTCGGTGAGCTTACTGTAAAGTTTATGGAGGTTGGAGAGAAAAGAAATTTTTATAGAAAAAAAGCAAATCAATTAATATTAGATGATGAATATAATGAATTTTTAAAGACAAATGATATAAATGATGTTAATAATATAAAAACTTGGGCAAAGGAAAGATTTGAAGCACTAAATGATATGTTAGAAAGGATAATAGCAGACGGTGATGATGCTGACAAAAAATTAGATGAAGTCGAAAAAAAGAAAGATATGCTTCCACTTTTTGATAGAATTAGACAAGGTGTTATAGCTTATACTATTTTTGAAACAGCAGATGATGGTAGAGATAAAGGTTATGGTAGGGGGTGGACTTTTAAAAGAAAATTTGATTTATTCAATAAAAAACGTGTGGAAGAATATAGAGAAAAAAAAACAGGAACTGGGGTCAGAATATTCACATCAGTTACTGAAATGATCGGCAGATTGATGCTATTGATATCATCAAAAGAAGCAGGAAATGTTGGTGCTGAAATCGACAATGAAATCATCGACATACTTGATAATTTGAGATCGAGAAATTTATTATCATCTGACGAATACGAAACTTTGCACCGCGACTTAATCGCGGCGACTTAATTTTATAAAAATATAATAATAAATGTCAGCAACATTATTACTCGACTCCAGCCAATCTGATAAAGATAGCGCGAACTTCTCAGTAAAGTATGTTCCGCCAATAGAACTAGATCGTGAAAAACAATACGAAATTGGATTAATTTCATGCACTTGTTGGAATGCTATGGCAAACATTAAGACAGGTGTTAATGATGAGTTTTCATTTGCTCATCCAGATCCTTTGCTAGATCCTTCATCAACTTCAAGTTATGTAAAATTTAAGTTTATAAAAGTTAAAATTCCACAAGGAGCTTACAACATAACTGATCTAAATAAAACGATAAAAGAACTTATAACAGCGAATAAAGGAATTGCAGAAAATTTTGAACTGGCACCAAATTATAACACATTACGCGCTAGAATAACATTAAAAAATATGTCAGTTGATTTTTTATCAAACAAAAGTATTGCACCACTGATAGGATTTAAATATATTAAGTTTTCTTCTGGTGATAAATTTATTACATATGATGGTGAATTACCAGTAAATATAACTGATGTAAACACAATATTGGTAAATTGTTCGATCGCGTCTGGTTCTTATTCAGCTAAAGGTAGCAAAGGACAAACTATATACAGTTTCTCACCAGAAGTTCCACCAGGTTCTCTCATGCAAATCAGTCCTCGTCATATTATTTATTATCCGTTAAATATTGAAAATCAAATAAATGAAGTAAATATGCAATTAACAGACCAATCTGGAAGACAGCTGGATCTGAATAATGAGATCGTTACTTATTACGTACACCTACGCGCAATCACTTCGTGATTGACAACAAAATTATACAACCTCAGATATATAATGAAACAGAAAAAAGTTTACAGAAGAAAAATAGTAGGAGGATTTTTCGGAAATATATTTACTAAAATTGCTGAAAATATTCCAGGATTAGCTCGTAAAGTTGCGCCAATCGCACTTGACGCTGGTAAAGCTTTTGCAACTGGAGCTGCATCTGCTGCTGGAACTGCTGTGGGACAAAAAATATCTGATAAAATAAAAGGCGAACCTAAGACGCAAGCCGAAATCAAGCAAGTTATTTCGGAAATAGCACCAACAAAAGAAACCCAACGCGCGATGATAACAACAACGAAAAAACTTTTATCGCCAAAGGGCGAGCAGATTATACAAAACTTAATATCTAAAGTTACAACGCCGCAATAATTTTATATAACCTAATAAAATAAAAAAAGATGTCTGCGAAAAATTATCTCGATTTTGCAGAAATTTCTGACAAAGACGACGCAGTAACGGAATTTGAATATGTTGAATATCTCGATGAAAATTCTAACGAACCTAATAAGGCTGGCGTTAGAACATTTAATACACGAGACGAGGACGTATTTCTGCTGCCTCACAAAGCAATATTAGAAGTTCGTGGTCGGATTATGACAGCACCTAATCCACCTGCTGAAATTGCAGCTAATGCAGAAGTAGCTCTTGTAAATAATGGTTGGTGTTTATTTAGAAGTGCTCGATATCAGCTGGCCAATCAAACTGTCGAAGATATTTCAAATCACTTACAAGTTGCAAGTACAGCCTTAAATATTATTTTGTTTTCCGATGATTACTCCAGATCAACTGCAACTAACATGATGTGGTTTAAAGATACTGGACGTGGTATAGCAGAATCGACCGAACTTTTATCGAAAGGTGCTTTAATACACGGAGCTAATGCTGCTGCAGATTTTCCAATTGTAAGAAATTTTCTTATCGTTAATGCTGCAGCGTTAGGTATAGTCGCACCAGCTGCAGCAGCTGATCAAGATGCTACAAGAGTTTCACTTATTGCAGCTTGTAACAATCTTGGTATAACCGCGCCAGGAGCAGCCGCTGATGGTAGTGCAATGTTAGACTTAGTTAATAATACAATTGACGTAAGAAATACACGTTATAATGAGGGCTATGCTAAGAGGAAAGCACTTGCAGCAGGATCACGTCAGATTACAATGATGTTGCCGTTAAGTACAATATTTGGCTTTTGCAGGGACTATGATAAAGTATTTCGTGGAGTTAAACATACGATTATTTTAGATCGAGCAGAACAAAATGATTGCCTGTTTAGATTTGGTGGGGCCGATGTACAATTTATCATAAACAAACTTGCACTGTGGATGCCACGAATAACTCCGTCGGTCACTAAAGCATTAGAATTAGATGAATTGCTGGCAAAACGCACCAGTAAAATTCATTTTCAGCAACATAAAATATATCAAACAGCAGTTCCGAATACCACCGACTACACATGGCGAGTTACAACAACATCGAGTGAGTAGCTACCGCGTCATTTATTCGTTGTATTTCAACAACAAGCTCGACGTGGAAGCCAACTGCAAAATAATGGAATATTTGATAACGCTGATGTCAGGCGAATTTATGCCAGAATAAATTCAAAGCAATATCCAGAACGAGCGATCGAATGCAATTTTGCAGATAACGACAATAAAAACATTACTAGACCTTACATGAACCTGCTCGACTCGATGCAGAAATATCAAGATACTGGAGACGGAACTCAGATATCAGTAGAAGAATTTCGTACACTTTATCCGATATTTTATTTTGACGTCAGTAAACATAGCGAGCGAGCTGTGGACAGCACAGCTGATATTGAGGTTACTTGGACGCTCGGAGTCGTTCCAGCAGCGGCATTAAACGTATATGCATTAGTGATAAGCGACAGATCTGTTACAATCGACTCTGTCGGAGGTAAAATGACAATACAAGTTTAATCTGTAGTCGTTATATAAGATGACAAAATATATTATAAAAGAAATGCATTTAACCGATGGCCAAGTTAAAAAATTAACAACTGCTGTTGCGAAGCGGAGGTCGGTTTCACTAAAGATCAACTCAGGTGCTTTGGGGACTTTAACAAAATTATTGTTAACCAAAAATCAAGCGAATAAATACGATCGCAAAAAACCTTTCGTTTTAAACTTGAGCGCCGCATAAATAACTGCGATGTCCAAACACGGCGGTTTCTTCGGTCCGGCACTATCAGTTATAGCCAAAACGTTACTGCCTAAAATTTTGCCAGTGTTAGATACATTAGGGCTAGCGGCAGCGTCAGGAGCAGTACATGGCGCATCAGAAAAGGCAGTTAAAGGTGGTGGTATAAAGAACATTTTTGTCTAAAGATTAAATACAATGCCTAAACGAAAAACTGTTAGAAAAAAGACAACGGCGAAAAGAAAGACAACGACGAAAAGAAAGACAATGGCGAAAAAAAAGACACAACAAGGTGGATTTCTTCCAATAGCCCCATTACTGGCAGGATTGGCGGGAAGTCTACTGCCGGGCCTGTTAGGACGAGGACGAGGACTAATGCTGCCAGGAACGAGACGTTAAAACGTCTTGAGATAAAATCTCCTGCGTTAAGTAATTTTGATATACTTGATAAATTACAAAAAGTTAAAAATTTTCGCGGAGTTTATTCCAAAGGTGAACTCACACCTCCAGCATTGCCGGGTTCTTGCGTTATAAATATACAAGATTTTAATGACGGATCTGGTACACATTGGGTAGCTGTTTTTGATAACAATTATTTCGACTCGTTCGGAATTCCACCGAGTGATGCGGTAAAACGATATATGAGTAAATACAAAATAATAAATTATTCGTCTAATCAGATTCAGCCAGTTGGAACTTCCGCTTGCGGTTATTATTGCGTGATGTTCATTAAACAGATGACCAAAAATCCAGATTTTTTAAAGTTTATTTTGCAATTTGACAAACAACCATCTCGCGCTAATGATGAGATCGCGATTAATTTTATCTAAACTCACTGATATACAATGTCAACATATTGTCTCAAGTGTAAAACTAAAACAGAAAATAAAGACGAAAAAACGGAAAAGACAAAGAATAATAGAATAATGCTGAAAAGTATTTGCGCAATCTGTGGAAAAAGAAAAAGTATGTTTTTGCCAGCAGCAAAGTCAGGGGCTGGTTGTCCTGACGTTATTTTAGTAGACGACTAAATAAATAATGAAGTGCAACTGCGACGCTGATAGAGATTTATGTCTAGAGCAAAATAAAATTGTTACATATTGCCAGAAATGCAACAACAGAGAAATAATTGGAACGGGAATAGATATACATAAATTAATTGGCAAACTGCCGAAACCGAAAGGCGGTTGGACATTGCCAGGCCATAAATATACTGGTACGTGGAATCCGCTTGATGAGCAACTTGACGAAAATGATAATCAGCTGCCAGGACAAGAACCATACAATCAGGTTGATGCAATAGCGATGCGTCATGATATCTGCTACAGAGATATAAATGGCGAAACAAAACACAGCTGCGACAAAGTGATGTTAGACGAACTTCGCGAAATGAAACCAGAAAATATGCGAGAGCGTGTTGACCGTAGGCTGGTACAGGGTATTATTGGAGCAAAATATAAACTCGGACTAGGCAGAGACTTATACGATGACCTTGCAGCTGAACTACACAGACCTAAAAAAAAAAGTTTCCGCGACGTAAAGTTGTAGCAAATGCAGTTGATGATATTTGGGCGATAGATTTAGTTGATATGTCAAATCTAGCTCAATTTAACGTTGGCGCTGATGGCGCTCCGCGGAGATATCTTTTTAATGTTGTCGATGTTTTAGTAAATATGCTTTTAGCGTACCAGTTTCGGATAAAACGGGGACCTCCATGATTGACGCGTTAAAGCGTATAATAACAACTACAGAAAGAAAGCCCAACAAAATCTGGACCGATCACGGAGCAGAGTTTTTTAACAAAAAGTTCGAGCAGTTTTTGGAACAAAATAACATTAAAAAATACGTAACTGGAAATGAGGGAAAAAGCGTCATCGTCGAGCGATTTAATCGCACGCTTAACGAAAAAATTCATAAATATTTGACAGCTAAAAACACGAATAAATACATCGACAAATTACAGAATATCGTTGACGAATACAATAACACGAAACACCGAACCACTAAAATGTCACCAAACGACGCGCTTACAAATCCAATATTAGCTAACGAAAACATGTACCGAAGACATAAATTTAGAGTTGGCGATAAAGTTAGAATTTCGTTGACTAAGAAAACGTTTGAAAAGGGATTTACTCCGAACTGGAGTGAAGAAGTATTTGTTGTTGATAAAGTACTTTTAACAATACCAGTTACATATTCGCTGAAAGACTTATTAGGAGAACCTATAACTGGCAGTTTTTACGAACAGGAACTTCAAAAAACAGAACAAGATATATTTGTTATCGAAAAAGTTATTAGAAAGCGCGGCAACAAAAGTTTAGTTAAATGGCGCGGATATAGCGATAAATTTAATAGTTGGGTACCAACTCGGTCGATTTCATCCACTGCGATTGCATCGACTGAATAATATTATTATAAATTTGCTCGTATTTTATCAGTACTGACTTACATTTTACAGGTTTACATAAAGAAATTAAGTGTAATTTTCTCGCATCATCGACTGACATTAAATTAAATATTTTAACAAAAATAAAATCGTATTTTATGTTTCTTTGTTGGCCCGGTACTTTTACGTTTAGGAATGGCCTTATAAGTTGCCAAAATATTTGGTGCTCGGCAACACTAAAATTAAATTTTAATATTTTTTTGGCAATGTGGTACTTAACATCATATCGCCCAGTTGTTGGTCTACTTAAATATTTCTTGCTAACAACAACATCATCTTCGTCATCATCGTCATAGTTATAGAAAATATCATTTTCAGCACGGTCGATGAAATCAGCAAATCTGTCAACATTTAAAACTGGAACAAAATCTTCCGAATATATCTGAGCCAGCCTCTCGATTAAGCTCATTATAATAATAATCTTTTATCTAATTAATAAATAATATGGAAATAAAATATCATTGTAAAGTTAATATTCTAAACAAAAATGAATTAGCCGAAGCAGTTCGAAATTGCTTGCTCCACAGCAATGCTGTGGGTATAATTTTTATTTCGTTGACGTTATGATAGCATCAGGCGAATTTGATAAATTTTTGTTAACAGCGGCGGATAAAATAAAACTTGATACAAATCAAATAATGACAATACGATTAAATCGCGACAATGTAATGGAATTTTGTCATAATTGTCTTACCAGAAACGATATAGAAAATATTATTAATTATCGTATCTGAAACTAAATCTATCAAATGTCAACATAGACTTTGCTGATTTACTTACATCATCAGCTGCATATTTTATTGCACGCGAATTAATCTTGTGATATTTTGCCGCAGAATAAATCGATTTAAATTTCATTTCTTTTCCAGTTTTAATATTTATTGAAATTATTTGTTTGGTTGGATTTTTAAAATTAGAACCATCTGAACCAACTCCACGTCTTGTGTTTTCTTCTGGCGTAACCAAATCCAAATTTTCGAGACAATTATCGGTTTTAATTTTATTAATATGGTCGATAACTAAACCATCTGGAATAGGTCCACGAAAAGTTTCAAATACAAAACGATGCGACAGATAATTAACAAAATATGTTTTAGTTCCACTGACATTTATATGTAAATAGCCGGTATTATTCAAACTTCCAATAACATTTTTAGTTTTTCTGCGTCTAACAACTCCCCTATCATTTGCTTCGTATAAATCAAACTTTGGGTGAGGTTGAAATTCATCTTGTAATCCTAAATTTTCGATATTATCATCTGCAACTGCGCCATTTGCTCGATATACACGTTGTCCCTCTGGAATATCTCCAACGAACAAAGTATAAATAAAATCTTTTCTAAGCATTTTGATTCTATCTGCATTGTCACCCTTCACTGAAATTAACATACCAGCCGGAGTTGGTACGCCAATAGCTTTTTTGGTTGCTATGTTGATAACAGAACCTAATGCATTTCCAGCATATAAATTGTATGCTGGGTGAACATGATACATCTCTTGCTCTTCCGCTGTCAGTGGCAGATATCTCAGGATTTCTGTCATTATATATATACAAAAGTTTTATATCTCTAATTAAAAGTATTAAAAATTTCAATTAAATAAACAATATTACCATATACATATAATGCTGAAATTGCGCGACATCGCTAAAAAGAGCATTATCAAATCCGAAAAAATTGCTTCGGCATTTTCAGGATATGATAACAGTTACAAACTCGACGATCAGACTATATTAGCTAATTTTACCTCTACAAATTTATATCATCTTTTACAACCCGTTATAGCTAAAGAATTAGCTGTTCATAAAAGTATCAAACTCATAGTCCAATATCATACGATTTTATCAAAGTTACACGCGGTTGAAGAAACAAAAACTTTTGACAGCGAAATCTCGGAACCCTATTTAACAGCTAAATCTAGAAAGATATTAACTGGAACAAACATTGCTATGGTCGCCGATGAAATACACCAGGAAATAAATAAAAAACTAGAAGAATTTACTTCATCCGGATCAGGTTGGAAATTCGAAATGATAAAAGCAGTTTTATTTCACACTGCGAAATATAACGTGCTTCGCGGTAATTTATACGTCGATCTCCCTAAAAAAATTAAGAACAAAAAATGTTGTATAAATGTCAAAAACAACGATGACAAATGTTTCCAGTGGTCTATTCTTTCCGCGATGTTTCCCAAAGAACAAAATTCCGATCGCGTCAACAAGTACTTTCCGCACAAGAACGAACTCAATTTTGATGGCATCAACTTTCCAGTAGCAGAAAATCATATACCAAAGTTCGAAAAGCAAAACGATATCTCAGTAAATGTTTTCGGACTAGACGAGCGAGAAAATGTTTACCCTAGATACATCTCAGAAAATGCTTCGCAAAAGACAATAAATTTATTATTTTATCAGGGTCATTACTGTTGGATAAAAAACTTTAACGGCCTAGTTGGCGGACAGTACAGTAAAAACAAAAACAAGAAATATTTCTGTTATAGATGTTTGCACGGCTTTACTAGCGATGACAGACTGCAGAACCATCTCAAATACTGCGTTAATGTTCAAAAAATAACTATGCCTAGCGAAAAAGAAAAAATATTAAAATTTAAAAATTATAATCATAAACTAAGTATTCCTTTTGTTATTTACGCCGATTTTGAGTGTCTACTCGTTCCCGTGGCTGGAGCAGAAAATAATCCGAACAAATCAAGTACAAGAAAGATACAACAGCATATTCCTTGCGGGGTAGCTTATAAGGTAGTTTGTTGCGCCAGCGATAAATTTTCATCTCCTATAAGGTTATATAGAGGTGAAAATCCTGCCGTGTGGTTATTAAAAAATTTAATAGACGAAGTTAATACAATTTCTAACAGATTACTTAGAACAGCTCCGATCAGAATAACGTCCAAACAACAACTCGACTTTGATGAGGCGGTTAATTGTCATATTTGTGAAAAACCTCTGGCGGAATCTAAGGTGCGAGATCACTGTCATTTAACCGGCCAATATCGCGGAGCAGCTCATAACAGTTGTAATTTGAAATTTCATGCTCCAGATTTTATTCCCGTAGTTTTACATAACTTTCGCGGCTACGACAGTCACATCATTGTAGAAGCTTTTGGTGATAAAGACATTAAAGCTAAACTAAAACTAAATAACGTGATAAAATGTATTCCAAATAATTTTGAAAAGTATATGTCGGTGACCCTCGGCAAATTACGCTTTATCGACAGCTTGCAATTTATGGCAGCATCATTAGACGAGCTCGTTAAAGGCTGTAGTATTTTCAATAATCTGCGCAGCTGCTTCGGTGAAAACTATGTCGATCTGACAAAAAAGGGTATCTTTCCTTATGAGTATCTCGACGATTGGAGCAGATTTAGTGAAACTTCTCTACCTAGCAAAGATAAATTTTACTCGCAGCTCAAGAATGAAAACATCAGCGACGACGAGTATAAATATGCGCAAGATATGTGGACTAAATTCGCCTGCAAAACATTCGGCGATTATCACGATTTATATCTGAAAACTGATGTGTTATTGCTAGCAGATGTTTTCGAGAATTTTCGTCAGGTTAGTCATGTAAATTACGGATTAGACCCCTGTTGGTATTATTCTGCTCCGGGGCTGTCTTGGGACGCTTTACTTAAAACTAGCGAGATAGAATTAGAACTCTTAACAGATATCGATATGTTTAACTTTATTGAAAAAGGCATCAGAGGTGGAATTAGCGTCATAACAAAAAAATATGCAGCAGCTAATAATAAATACTTAAAAAGTTATGATAAAAATCGTCCGTCTAGTTACATTATTTATCTCGACTGTGTGAATTTGTATGGTGCCAGCATGGTACAGGCAATGCCTTGCGGGGGGTTTCATTGGATAACTCCAAACCAGTTTCTCAAAGAAACTGAAAAAAATCTTCCCAAAGATATTTCATATTTTGTTGAAGTTGATATAGACTACCCCAGTTCGTTACACGATCTGCATAACGACTATCCATTTTGCGCAGAATCAATGACGATTGATTATAGTTTATTATCACCTGAACAACGAGCTATGACAATAGGAAAATGCTCTATCGTTAACAAGTTAGTTCCAAATTTGTTAGATAAAAGAAATTACGTCATGCACTACAAAAATTTAAAGCAAGCAGTAGATGCTGGACTAATTCTGAGAAAAGTCCATCGTGTGCTAAAGTTTAATCAATCGCAGTGGATGGCGGATTATATTAACCTAAATACGAAACGTCGTGCTGTAGCTAAAACCGAATTTGAGAAAAACTTTTTCAAGTTAATGAACAACTCAGTATTTGGTAAGACTATGGAAAATATACGCCGGAGAGTTTCGATTGAGATCGTTAATGATATCAATCGCAGAAATAAATTAGTTAGCGACGATGGTTTTGTTAGTATGAAAATATTTAATGAAAATCTTGCCGCAATACAACGACGAAAGACAAATTTAAAGTTAAATAAGCCAATCTATGTTGGTGCAGCTGTACTTGATATATCAAAGTGGCTGATGTACGATTTTCATTATAATTTTACCAAAAAAATGTGGCCAGAGTCAGAGTTACTATTTACTGATACGGATTCTCTAGTATACAACATAAATTGTGAAAATGTCTATCAAGATATTTACGATAATAAAGATTTGTTCGATTTATCAGATTATCCAACTTGTAGTGAATTTCATGATAATTCCAACAAGAAAGTTATTGGTAAGTTTAAGGATGAGTTTATGTTTGTTCCTGTGAGAGAGTTTGTTGGACTAAGAAGCAAAATGTATGCTGTTATATTAGATGACAATAAACTGACCAAGAAAGCTAAAGGCATCCCTAGGGGATATGTGAAAAAGATGATGCATTTTGAGGATTTCAAAGCCGCTCTTAACAATAGTGTCAGCTTTATTAAGACCAATGTCATTCGGACCAACTATCATAAGCTTGAAACGAATACAATTATAAAACGTGGACTAAGCAATTTCGATGATAAAAGGTATTGCAAAGACGGAATTAATACTCTCGCTCTTGGACATTATTTAAGTAATATTGTCTAAGCATTAGAAATAATGTTTGAAAATTTAACATTAGCGGACGGAGTTAATAATAAAATAAAAAAAATAATGGTCGGTAACCAACAGTTATCATTTGAACTTAATGATGAAATTTCAGGCATTTGTTTTAGTAAATATGACAGAATTAAACTTTCTCTTATTAGAACAGACGATAGCAAGTATTTCCCATATCTGGAAAGTTTAATAGATGCTCTTTCTTCAAAATATGAAAATCTACACAATCCGATAAGTCAAGGTATGTACACTAAAGTTATAATAGATTTGGACAGGTCAAAAGTTTTTGCAAAAGGTAGCAAATATTTATTAAGCAAATTAGCTATGAAAGAACTATTCGAAAGTCGCCGCAAGGTATCTGGCAGAATTAAGTTTATGTTATACAATCATGAAAACATGAGGTACTTAATTGCAAATGTTGATATAATTTCAATAGGATTAGAGATGTAGCTCCCAATTCTGTAACTACTTGTTTTAAAGAAGGGAGATAATAACGCTAGGGTTTAGTTTAAAATCATTCGCGAGTTGTCGAACATATGTCTAGACTTGGAAATAAATCAGTCAAAAGGTTGGTAATATTGACGTATTTGTTGCTCATATCTGATTTTAATTAGTTAATTGTTGTTTATTAGTGAAATATAAATATATAACAGCATTTTTAAAACCTGTGTAGTTCTGTATTTGCTTAAAAATGATTAGAAATGCCCTTTACGTAAACTAAACTCAAAGCCGTACGTAACTTAATAAATTGCCTTAATTTGGTTATATATATATCGTGCCATGGATTTTAATCTGTGCAGTTTTGTTATTAATTAATTAGTGAAACAAACAAAAAATCTATGATTTTTCACATTTGTATCTGCTTGTCTAAGTATATATATTAACTTGCAAGAACGCATATACATCTTCATACGACTTATTGATTTATTCTCTGCAGTCTGTTGTCGGCTGATCTAGCTATGCATATGTAATTCAGGTCATAGATGGTATTGGGAAAATATAACTCGAAGTCAAATGTGATACACGATTATACATTGCAATGCGAAATCAAAAAATTCATTTTCTCTATCGTTTTTAAAACAGAATTACGTGCTATCAGAAAGTGTATAATGATGCTTTTGTTAAGTATATATTAACTAATTCAATATATCTATATGATGTGCTCGTTAGCTCAATCGGTAGCGTGTTAAACTTGTGAACTCGCGGTCTTGGGTTCCAATCCTATGAAAGACAAAAATTTGTGTCTATGGGAGGGCGATTATTATGCCCACCGAAATATTAGCTATTATGTGGGGGGCCTGGCCGAACCCCTATATTTGTGAATAGAAATTAATTCACCCACCTACAACGTCAATACGTTGTGGTGATAGTTTTCACCCCTACGGATTTGATATTTGGGGGTGGGTGTGCTAGTTTCTGTTCACAAGTAGAAAAGGCCTTCATTATCATTATATCATCATCATTATATGTTATATGTTGTGTGCCGTCTTGTGCCGTCCAAAAATAGACCAGTAGGAGGTAATTTAACCCTGTGACCTGCTAATGGGTACTCACACAGGGGTCATTTCAAAAACACAACTAAAAATAACCTAATGAGGTTTAAGGTCACAAAGACCATTAGGCCTTCTGAGTTCCTAGACTTTCGATACAATAATCTAGGAACTATTACGAGGGCAATAAATGGTCGCAAAATAAGACCTACACCGCAGACAGCCCTCTGAAGTTTCTAACATTTCGTCTTATAGTTAGAAACTTCGCCTTGGGGGTAATATCTAAACAAAAATTCAAAACCTCATTAGGTGTATCTGATCAACTAAAGGTTCCCCGCCTTGTCCCTAATTAACAAATCAATCAACCACATGACCATCTGTAAATATATTCATGTTCATCAATCAGTTTGTGTATACTGTGCTGTCCCTAATTAACAAATCAATCACATGACCATCTGTAAATATATTCATGTTCATCAATCAGTTTGTGTATACTGTGCTGTCCCTAATTAACAAATCAATCACATGACCATCTGTAAATATATTCATGTTCATCAATCAGTTTATGTATACTGTGCTGTCCTTAATTAACAAATCAACCACATGACCATCTGTAAATATATTCATGTTCATCAATCAGTTTATGTATACTGTGCCGTCCTTAATTAACAAATCAATCACATCTGTAAATAACCATTGAATAATATAACCATCTTCATCTTAAAAAAGTCCTCTATATGAGGACAAGTATTTTTATTGTTTTAAGCAATTTTCTGTGGCTTTAGTAATATCGTTATCAAATAATATATCAACCATATTGTCAATAAATGTCATCACATCATCTGCCCAACCCGTTATTCTCATATCGCTTTCAACCGCGAATAACCATACCGACCCATATTTCGGCGATATATGATAACCCACCTTTTTAATGCAATCGCTTATTATTTTAGGTTTTATCCCAGTATATCCTGACGATGCTTTGATCGAGTTAAATCTTTTACAAAATCTGTTTGTTAGATCGAATCCAACATGTCGTACTGAATGACAGAATGACATTATATATATATATATATATATATATATATATATATATATATATATATATATATATATATATATATATATATATATATATATATATATATATATATATATATTATTTGTTTAATATAACATTTTTTGACTAACAAGTACATAGTAGTAGAGAGAATTGATGCATCCTTTCTCAGAGACCCTCGGCCCCAAAGCGTAGTACGTTAACATCTTTGTCAGAAAATGTGTTATTATTTTGAGCTAACAAAGGCTGCTGACAAAAATGTTAACTTATAACGTTTTGGGAGGGCCGGGGGTCTCTGATAAAGGATCATCAATTTCTCTTTACTACTTTGGGCTTAGCAAAAAATGACAGGAGTATAAACGGGAAATTTCTACCACCTCCAGACATTCCAATATTTTTTAAATTTGATAATGGGGTTCAGTAAAATAGACCGACTATTTTATCAGCATTTTATCTGTATACCATCTGTTATCTCGAGTTATCTGTAAGTCGAATTTAACTCATCATGACGTAAAAGGAAGGAAACTGACGCATCTGCCTCATCACCCATCACCCCTCTGACATTCAGTTCTTAAATAGGTTCAAACTTTAAATCGACGAATTCGTAGATCAGTGATAACAACGCACGCTCTTTAAAACAGAATTTTGAATTCAATTTAGTTATTAATATACAGTTTTAATTCAATATGATAGTGCAAGCTTCGGTTGATAGCAAAAATAAAATATGCCAGTTTCAGATGTTAAACGTTATGCTATGTAGGGAAAACTAGAAAGGTTTATCCTCTCGCTTTGATCAGATCGTCTAGATACTAACAGAACTGAAAGTGGTTGGGTTATTAGGTTTTGTTTGGTTTGTTGTTTTTCGCCAACGCAACACCTAAAGATTATATCATGTCCAAGCAAGTTGAATCAGGCGTCTTTTCCAGTGATACATCACGATAGCTGGTCCAGGGTGATCGGTTTGTGTATCGAACCCGTACCCTTCTGGTCGCGATCCAGCGCATAAACCACAGTACCATGACTCACGATTAGGTGGTTAGACAAAGTGAGTGTGTTAAATATGTGGATGTTACAATACACTGTGACGTCAATAGATATTTGTTATCCCAAAAGGTCAGCTTGAACCAGTATATTTAGGTCACTGTTTTAATTCATGACGGTTTTACTTTGTTTTGTCGACTATCAATATTTTTTGATGAAAGCTCTAATATAAACACAAAAACTGTTGCAATATGTAAAATGTCAAAACAACAAAATGTTTTTTAAAATAATGAAAAAAGAAAGACGTGTTTTTCATCTTGAGCACTTTCGAATGAGAACGTTTCGGGACTGATAGGCCAATATCATTAAAACTGGAAATTCTATTTTCTGAGGTCCCCAGTTCTATCTTTATGATTATGTCGATTCGTGTGCAAAACATTAAAATGTAATTCTTATTTTAAATTCACCTGTACCCCTTTCCTTTACGGGAACATTGAGTGTGTCGGGGGTGGGGTATGAAGTCAACTTCTGACAGTTGCAACAAAATCAAATGGTTAATGAAAACAGGAATTAACCATAAATATAGATCCAAGCCTTTCAAGAATATTGAAATCTATTTGTTACCAAGAATCAAATATGGAGCTTAAGGATGGGCTTACCTTGTTTAGTTCTCAAGGACACGATCCACCTGCTGCCCGGAAGAGCTTTGGCATGGAGGGGCTTAAATTCCTCTACAGCCTGCAGTACCTCTGACTCGGACAACTGTTGGGGTATACCCTTCAGGACCACACAAAAAGGGCCCCTGTCTGGAAAATTTTCACCCATTTAAATAAAATATCTCCATGGCCAAAAATCACATTGCGCTGGATTATCCGCGCAATTGGGAGATCTCATTCACGTACAGGACTGATAAAGGAAGTGACTTTTCAAGACTTTTCTTCTGAGGTCATATTGATAGCTGAGTTACCTGGAAAATGAAGGGTGTTCCCGTGTTTCTGGTTTATTCAGATTTTAGTGATTAAATGCAATTAACTGATGGTTTGCTTATTACAAATGAACATAATAACTGCAACGAATCTTTCTGATGAAACGTTAACTTTGCCTCCCCCCCAAAAAAGAAAAAAAAAAAAATTGCTAAGGGTAGCATCCTCGCCAACCCGACCCCTGCCTCCGTACCATTTATGGAGTTATCCAATTTCTCTGGAAGTGGAAGCGATGATGAAAAAGGGTTTCCACTTCGTGGTCATATAAAGTTTTGCTTATATTTCGACAAAATTTATAAATTTATTAAATATTAATAGAGTTGTAGACAGTGATATATAATTATATTTTGCTTGAGTTAATTTGGAGAAATGCGCAAGATCAAGGCAATGGCTCTAAACGAAGAGATTGGTTTTCTTTCAGGGAATTCACAGGATAATCAACATTATGTTTTGTTATTCTTTCGACTTGAATACGTCCGATATAAGCCGGAGTGTGCTCTGTTATGACAGTGTCCGTCATTCTGTCGTCTGTTCAAATTTCTTTTTCACACTGTAACAAAGTTATCCACCATCTACAGTTACCAAACTTTGTGGATGGCATGCACTTGGAATAAGAAAGAATCCTATCGATATCGGTGTCAAGAGGCCAAAGGTTAAGGTCAGTGTTTGAAAGATGAATAATGGTTTCCACGCAATAACATTAGCTTTACATTACATACCTGGAACAAACTTTATAGCTAGCTTTCACGTCGGGTAGAGTAGAAGAGTATTAATTTTAAGTTCAAAGTTGAAGGTCACCGTGACTGCAGTGAGAATAAATGGTTTCCACAAAATAACATTAGTACTACATCACAGACCCGAACCACAATTTGTGGATGGCATGGATCTACGGTAAGGAAAAGAATGATTGATTTTGAGGTCAAAGGCGAAGGTCGTTGTGACTGAAAAAATGGTTTGGTAGAATAACATTAGTTTCATAACATTTTCATCGACCAAACTTTGTGGCTAGATTGTACTTTGAGTAATAAAGAAATCTGGGCTTTAAAGGCAAGCGGTCACGGAAAATATAAATATAATAAGACAATAATGTTTTATGCATAGTAAGTTAAGTTCAAGACACCATATCTTGACCAAAGATCCGGGTCATTCAGATCCGTTGGTAGGTAATCTCAAAAGTTAACCATAACTTCCTACATAAAGGACTATTAAACCGGGGGAGGGGGAATAATGTGCCGTTCGAGGTACTCTTGATGTTCTTTCAGAAACCTCACTGCTAGAATGTAACTGACCTCTTCAGACAAAAATGAAAATCTGACTTGGACTGAAGTTTTCAAATAGCAAAACTTGCCATCAGTGCAAGCTTTATTCTCCGTCTAAAACTAATGTACTTTAACGTTCAGAATTATCAGCAAGATAATATCCTTAGATAACTTTATATATATATATATATATATATATATATATATATATATATATATATATATATATAAACCCTTAGCACATCAACAAAGCGACAAGGACATGTTAAAAATACCATATCGGAGACAGAATATGCCTCTCGTTATGGATGTGTCTACATTAGTCCTTTAAATCAGCCCCAAACCAGCACTGGTGTGTTGAGTGGTTTTGATTACGATTTATACGTAGCATTAAACGAAGACATCTCAAGTTCATAATATGTGCTGTCAATATTTATTGATATCGTATATGCACATAAAAAGTTGGTTTTGATACATTCGTATGTATAATGTACATTTATTCAAAGTATTAACTCTCTAGTAATATGCAGCAATAGAATTATATCACAAATTGTTCAAATTGTATTATTCTGCCGTTAAACATTGAACAGGCTATTTGTCTGGTTTTGTTTGTTTTATATATATATATATATATATATATATATATATATATATATATATATATATATATATATATATATATATATATACTATACTATACTATACTTACAACATTCTTGAAAATCGTGCTCTACTTCTTGTCACATGTATAAACCTCTCATGGTAGATCCTCCAAACATTTTATCTTTTTAGTGTTGTAATTTGACCAGAAAGTGGTTGCAGTTATACGCAGACTAAAATAGTATGTTATAGCGCCTAACTGTGATGCTGTTGTTTTAAGTTTTATGTTTTAAATCTTATTTTATAAATTAGAGCGTATAAATTTTAAAACCTAAAAATGGTGGATTACAAGCGGGATTGTTGCTTCCCAAGGGTATAATCTATATTGTGTTTTTGGTTTGTTTGCTGTAATGGCAACTTTGCAATTGGTATAGGCCGTTTCTATACACTTTGGGAATGTATGGAAAATGTAATGTTAAACATTTTGGATACTAGCCAGCACCTTCTTTTAATTACAATCCAACACATTATATATAGAATCCAACACCAACTTTTTGTGTAGTAACCCTACACCTACTCTCGAACGAAACGGGAAGGGTTGAATCAAAGGAGTTGAAATCCACCAAACATATTATCCAGCATATCTCCTCAACCACCCAACACCCTATACACACAAACCAAAACGCATTGTTTTAGCGAAGAGTTTAAAAGAAGGAGATGAAATCTCACAAGCATATTATCCATCACACTACCTCTACCATCCAACACCCCTCGCACACTATTCAAAAGCCATGTGTAGGTTTAAAATCCCATACATACTATCCAAAACGCTTGTGTGATGCCCAAAAATATACACTTACTATCAAAAGAAAAGAATAGAATGAATAAGAAGGAGATGAAATCGCATAAAATGAATTATTAATTCCGAAAAATAAAAAAATACAACTTAAACTGGTCACAACAAAACACCTTTGAGCTTCAAAGGTTTAAAACACAACTGGCTATTTCACTATGATAACTTGAGTTATAAGCCCAACCAAAACGCAAAACAGAGTCCCGGATGGGGTCACGTGACCACCTTCTAGAAGAACAACGTAAAAAGATTACATGCCTTAAATCTAAATTCTAAACTTAACTAAAATCAATGATTCCCAATCTGGAAATGAATAATAAAAAAATGTTTACTTCAGAACCTGACCCTGGTTCTGAATCTAGGTCAGCATAAGATACAATGTTTCAACTACCGGCTGTTTATCAGGTCAAACAGAACTGAATTGTATTTCTAAAAAAAAAATCAAATCCAACAGACAATTATCGTTGCAATAACATGTAATGGAATAAAATAAAATAAAAAATAAAAAATTTAAAATTAACAAACAAATAATTAAATTACATATACATAACAATTGGCAATTTTATCTTTCATCTATTTCATAAAAGGTAGTGTTATATTTATTGTTGAAGGGCTGCAGTAACATGTGCTGTATACCAGCTCCCAAATTTAAGAGATGTCATGTTTTGCGGAATCTGCCTTGAGGCTACAATGTTGCAAAGTTTCCTAAACCAAAGATGGTAAAAAAGCACCAAAAAAGGTCTTGTTCTATTGCACTATTAAATCAACTGAGAAAAACATAGGTAAACATCGTCATATTTGTTTCCCTAAAAGCATATTTTAACTCTGGAATGAGAGTGTGGCATGGGGTGAGTTATATTAAAAGTTATTCTTGCTCTGTTAAGAAGATGGCCTGTTTTTAGGTTGTTGTTAATTTCTTCTTCGGAAAACGGTAGATCTAATACTAGACATGTTTCTCGTTACACACATTTAAAGTTGTTGTGGTCATGGTTTGCAAATACTGTTCATACATAGTCCACAATGAATCTACTGGTAAACGAGATCCCATAAACGTGGTCACTAATACACGACATGTCGTAAAAGGAAACACTTCTCGTAAAAGGTTTTGGTAATCCTCAGAGGTCTGAAAACTGTCATTGACTTCCTTCCACAAAATCTGTTCAACACTACTGATAAAGGTCGTGGCATGGTAAGCTTTTATATCCACGTCAGGCAGATTCTGCATGTACTTAGTTATTTACAACAATGTCTTTTTTGGCTAAAATATTCATGTTTGCCACATGGTTTCTGGCATGAAATGGTATCTGTCAGGATCAGCCAGTTACCTACACACTACAAATCGCGAAGAAGTCACTTCTGGAAGCGATACTTCTTGTAAACAATTTTGCAATCCTAAGTTTGGTGTGGTATCTTTGAATAAACTGTGTACCGCTGCCACCTTGTACGTAGAAGTCGTAGCATATCAAATCTTCTCATTCGCGGGTAGATGGTCAATGTCTGCCCATTTAAAAATTTTCAGAAGAATGAAAGCTCTTATTACCTGGAGATACCACAACTATAAACCTCTGTGCTGTAATGAATGCAATTATTCTATGAGTTTCACTTGTATCCTGACTAACTCTTTGTAAGTGAGTTCCCGTAGCACCAAAAATGTGCTCATCTGAACTAGTCATTATATACGAATGTCTTTATTTTGGAGTAAACAATCATACGTTTGCCACACAGCGGCGTATGGCAGATGATATTGACAGTCCAAAATAAAGGCTTGAGAATATTTTTCATTCGTTGCAGTTTGGATTTAAAAAGCTTCCATAGTAATCTGATTCATTTGAATAGCTTAAATTTGCTGTATATTATACTGATGTGCCGTTACGTTGAAGCTAGGTGAATTCTTATCAGAGGGCTCTAATGTAATCTTGGTTGAAGTCATAGCTCCGGAGACTAACGTCTGCTCCGTACGGACTATCGTATATTTCAAGGATGTCATTGAAATCTTGTAATGTAAACTTTTTTAAAGATGAATATTCTGAGCAATACGCTCTCGATGAAGATAAATCTTATAATTGTGTTCACTTCTTTCACATTCTTCTTGTGAATTTCTCTGTCTATCAGTTCCACACAAACAATTTTGATTTGGCTCTTCCTTGTTGTTGATAATATGCTTTATATACCAAGGATTGAAGTTCCACAGGTATTGGCGATGTAATCTCCATTCACAGTTTCATAGACACTTCCTATCACTCTGTAATCGATCAGGATGAGTGATATTACTCTGGTCCAACCAAAAGGAAGATAGTGACAGCGTGGAGATTATCTATCATGTTCCAGGATAGCTGAATCTTTATAGATCCATAGATCCATATAGATCCTCAAACCACAATTAGAACACCGTACCTTGCATCCCTGTTCCAGTAGACGAATCCTGTTCTACCTAAAGCGTATGGAGTTGGTAATCCTTTCCTATCCTTAGACCGTCTTTAAAACATGTTCAATCGACTAGCATAATCGCAATAGTCAGGCATGAAGACAGGAAATTTGTAGTCTTTGAGATTGGAGTCCGCAGTAAGATCCGTCACATGCTTGCTATGTCGAAGTCATCATCATCATCATCATCATCATCATCATTCCTGGTGACTGTCGTCTTGGAGCCTTTTAGTGTACTGAAGTTCGGCGCGTTCGTACAGTAAAGTGTTTTGGTCTGAAAGTTGCACTCGTTTCTGATACACAATCTGATAGACTTTCAATAAAGGGCGATTATCCATTTGGTGGTTTTGTAATCATAAACTTTTGTGCGGATCGAACGTTGTCACGCGAAAGTCATGATCCTCTCCGGACTGTTGATCTTGTTTCAGCACGTCAAACTTGACCATTTGACTCGATCGACAGTTCAGTGGAAATCCTTTGACTACGCTCTTGGTATGCATTTCTCTCCATCTTTCTTGGTATCGGTATCCATAATTTTTGGGACCGCCACTAGCAAAACTCAAGATCTTGTCTCTGGGTGCTCGTCCATACATGCACCTAAACGGTCCCTTTCGATTTCTTGGTGATGGCTATCACTGCGATGTATGTAGTTGCAACTGTCTGTGTCAAATGTACAGGACTCGATCTCCAAAAAGATCCAAGGCTTCGTATAATATTAAGCTAGCATATGCCGTCACGTAGACTGCAATGGTGGAAGTTCCAACCTCTTCAGGAGGTGCTAAGTCTTGCTCTTCTTTATAATTGACCAAGGTCAAATCTTTACGAATAACTTCGTGTCATCCGTTTATCTCTGTCGTCCCAAAATTCAAAGTAAAGGTTTGGATCTGCCAAGTACTCCGTCCTGAGTAATCTCGGACGTTGTGCTAATTTTCCCCACGTTCAACTGAGTATGACCTTGGCAAAGATCGTCTTCCTTCGTTCTTTTCCACGTGGCCTACAATGATGCATTCGAAGGAACAGTACTGTTCTTTGAATATCGCTTGGTGTCCTGACCGTGATCAGGAGGCCATATTCAGTGTATTCTCTCAATAGGAAGAGCCCGTTATTATTGCATTTGTCAAAGCCATTTTATTGATAACACTTATCCAGGTTTGGTGATCCATACCAACTACTGCATTAAAGACAACAAGAATGATGAGCTTATATGCCTTTGGCAATTCCATCAAAAGAGACACCAGGTCCTTGATCTAATCTGGATTGGCTATAATGGGTACATAGCAGCTGATGATAGTTGCATGTCTTATTTCAGACAGCGAGAGTCTCATTTGGATTAGTCTGTTATAAATGCCGTTTGTGAGCTTGCTGATTAGCTGTGATTTTATGGCAATCCAACGCCAGCCTCACATCGCTCTTCTTGACTACGGCCATTTTAAAAGACGGTGTAGCGGGCTCTTACTTCGGCGAAGTGTCCTTCTTAAGCTGACGAGTTTCACCCAGTTCTGCCATACGAATGTTGAACCTGGCCTGTCCTCTACCAGCTACAGCCGTTCTTATCTCTGGTCTATCTGCAGAAGTACTGTCCTTTAGTGTGCGCACATTCCAGGCACCGATGTAAGTGGTAGGGTTTTTTTTTTGCATCCTTGTCAGATTTGTTGCTGAAGATGGCAATGCGTACGACACCTCCTTTAGCCCCTTCCTCGTTGCTTGTGGTATGGAGGTGAACAATCTCATCATAAATAGGTCTCAGTCAGTCCAGTGAAAAGCGACATTATGCCCTTAGCCACCTGTGTGCAGGTCTGCAGCTACTGGGTTCTATATTACTAACGTGTTGGATGAGATTGTAAAATTAAATGTTCATGCACCATCCTACTCTTTACGACATCGATAGAATCGAAAGGAAGACAGAGAGTGAAAAGACAGAATTCGCTAGGTCAGTCGTGCAAATGTTACAAAGTCAAACTATATGGGTACATAATTAAAACAAAAACGAACATTGTGTTTGATGCTGGCCTCTTTCGTGACTTTGTATTGAAATAAATGAAATGTATTGAACCAAACATTTGCTATGTATATACAGGATAACATAACTATTTAGACAAAGTCTAAAGAGTAATCATGCAAGCAAATTGAACAATAAGACATACGGTAAAATACAGAAATATTTTGAGGCTGCAACTGCCATAAACAGAAATACAGCAAATAGAGCTTGCTGCATTTCTGGCAGCCACAAAAAAATGGTTGGGCAAAGACAAAAATGTCCAGCATCAAAGAAAAGAAAAATAAATGGTGATCAATATTAAACCGATGAAATACTGTATTGCCGGGGCAGTAGAGCACCTTCGTTTGCCCCGGTAGTGGGGCAGTAGAGCACCCTCGTATGCCTGGGTAGTTATAATATATCCAGCCTGTTTGAAAGATGGGGAAGAAAACTTTACAAAGGATTTGCGTACTTCCTGAATGAGCTGTTAGTCTTCCAGAGCTGTTAGAGTACCCTCATACGCTCTTAGCGATCGAAACGGCAGGCAGACACAGATTAGTCCAGGTCTAGTGTATGCAATCCTAACAAGTACGGTCGATGACCAGGGATCTAGGTCTGCGAAACCCACGAGACCTGAAAGAGACACACACAGCAGAATGGCGATCTTAAAAAAAATGACTGACGTATTACAAAGCCGAGACCCTTTTGCCTAACCTAATGTATTTCTTAAATGCATCTGATCTCCAGCGGCCTAATTCCCTTATTTGGTTGTCACTGAAACCTTGTCTAGCTGCCTTAGTGGCGGCTCCAATTCTGAAACTATGAGACTTAAATTGGTAAGAGTTCAAGCCACAAAAGCAAAGTGCTCTTCTAAGTTCCGTATTAAATTCTACTCTAGAAACTGGTTGCCCATTTCGGTTCATGAAAAGTGGTATTGGAGTATTACCCTTGAGGGTCAGGTATGCTTGTAAATGAACTATCGGACATATAGCAGGATTTTGTTGGGTAGCAACCTGCAAAATATATGGTTCGTCCTGAGCCGTGTTTGAAGTGTCGAAAAGTGATTGTAAGACGCTTGTGGTAAAAAGTGACTTGAGATAATTGTATCAAATTATCGTTCTGCTGTGCAGTCGCTTGCACTGTAATCTCTCCTATTCTGAGAAAGGCATGGAAAGCCAATGTAAACATGGCCGAATACATGGTACGCATAAAATGGTTTGAGACGGTATGCATCATCAATACTGTAAGCTTATCCAGTACAACTTTGTCAATTGGCAAAGGAACATCATGAGATTTACTTTTGTGGTAGAACTCTAGAAGCGTTATATTTTGATATGCCCATGTCTGATCCCAAATGCCATAGAAATAGTGCGTGCCTAGGACCGCACCGTATCATACTGAGGCAGAAGCATCTGTGTACAAGTTCAACGAGTCGGAAGTCATCCAAATGTCAGGTAAGAAAAAGGATGTACCATTAACACCGGTTAAAAAGTTTTGCCAGGCCCTCAAGTCTTCTTTTACCTCTTTTGTTAGTCTGATGTGGTGATGCGGTTTTGAGATACCAATTGTAAAGTTAATGAGTCGCCTAAGAAAGGCTCGGCTCGGCAAAACAACTGCTCAAGCAAAGTTAAGAGTACCTATGATGGATTGCCACTCCTTGGGTGTAATTTTATTTCGAGCAAGATATAAATGTATGAGTTTATTACATTTTTCTAGTTTGTCCGTGGGAAGGCGAACCTCTATTCTCACGGAATCCAATTCGTATCCGAGGTTCGTCATGGTTGTTGACGGGGCAAATGTTTTATCCACAGCCCTAGGAACGCCTATGTCGGCACATACAGTCAGGAAGTTGTCAAGCTTATGTTGGCATTGGAAACGAGTTGAATCCAGTATTTAAAAAAATCGTCCAAAATATGTGTCATGTGTGTTATAGATAACTTTGTGTTCGCTATCCATTGAAGGGAATTGCTAAATGTCTCAAATATCTGGCAACTGGAACTACAACCCATTGGTAAGCATTTGTCAAAATAGTACCTTTTCCGCCACAAAAAGCCGAAGCAACGATATTGCATGGGACAAATAGGAAGAATACGGAAAGCATTTGATATGTCTGTTTTGGCCCTAAAACATCCCCTACCTAGCTGTCTTATACATGTGATGGCATTATCAATGCCTTCGTGGTGTACTGATGATTGTTGAGTTGGAATTCCATCGTTAACCGAATCGCCCGGTGGGAAGGAAAGGTGATGAATTAGTCTGAAAGACCCAGGAGTTTTCTTTTCGACTAGACCCAAAGGCGAAATGTGTAAATTGGGAAATGGTTTTGTACGAAAAGACCCTGCAAAGCGACCCGCTGCAATTCTTTCTGTATCTTTTCTTCAGTGATTTGGGTATTAGTTTTAGCCGATTTCAGATTCTTACATACTTGTGTTTGCAATGTCCCCCTATACCCAACATCGAAACCTTTTGAAAAACCTAAAAGCAGGTATTCCTTTGTGACAGGTTCGAAATCGTGGAGCCAATATTACAAGCGGTCAATTTTCACCGGTGTAGGCCAACGTCAGCACTATTTGCCGACAGCCTTCTTGATGTTTGGGTTAGTGTTTCGAGGTTGGTCTGATCGTTGGAAACGAAAAAGCTGGTTGTTAGGTCGCTGCGGTTGCTGGCTGTATTGTGGGAGTACCTTAAAGGGGTGAGTAATTGGATTGGGGCAGCGAACGAATGTCCCCCTAAACAATTGAAGCATTTGTGCTAAAAATTGCATAAAAAACCCGATGAACATCCACCGTTTTTGTGGTACATAAAACAAACTCCCTTCGGATACTTTGTGTTTGTACTTTGTGAGGGATTGGTATGTGTGTAGCTGTTATGACTCGACTCTAGCACAGCCTTCATGTAGAGTTCTAGATGTGTGGTACCCCATTTAGCTTCCCCCTTCGCAACCAATTGTCGAAAGTTGTGATCATAGTACCTCCAATCTGCGCGTCTCTCCTCCAGTTTAAGGACAGTTTCCATATGGTGGGGAAAGAGAGGAACTAAGCAGGGGATGCTTCTCACATAAGACACTAGTAGCAGCAGAGAGGGTGGACCCTACAACTTTGTAGAGACCTTATTTTTGAAATTTAAGGGTTCCTACGAAGGCTGAAAAAAAAGTTTTTGCTTTAACAGTAAAAACTTCTCTAATTGACCAGATTTTTTCTGATTTTTTCACAATCTGGTCACTACGCGTATGTCATCCACCCTCTCTGCTGCTATAAATTAACCAAATATTTTATCAAGACCTATTCGATATCTAGATCTTGGATCATGTAGATTTATTGTTATAAATCCAAACGGAACAGCTTGTGTTTTTGAAAAGAAGTTTTTAAATTTAATCATGTCCATGTCGCCTGAACACCAAGTATAATAAATATTCTGTAGAGTATAATTATCTACGCCATTAAACACAACCAAAATATTGCAGTTGTCTCTGATTACTTTTGGAATTTGTGTATATCTCTGGGTAACATAAATCATATCCGTGTTTTTATGTCTACCTCGAGAAAATATTCTAGCTGGATTTGATTGTTTGTCCAGCATCACATCATCGTACACTACGAGATTATTAATGAATCCACCTAGGTCATCTACAGATGGAGCTTCATCAATATCGGTTATAAAATCAATAATATCATTTCCGTCTTCGTCCAGTAGTTTTGCATTTTTATTAAAATCTTTAAGTACTTCATAGCATCGTTGATCATCTACAGATGGTGCTACTAAATACAGTTTGTTCCACATGAGCCATCTCATTATTAGATTGAGCAATAATTGCGTCTTTCCACTTCCAGATGGGCCTATTATAATCATTCTGATAGAATTTGGTAGCGCCGGGTGATGTTTTACTGGCTCTTGTTTTCTTGTCGCAGAAAAGTCAATTATATCCATATAATTAATAATATAAGTCTATATTGTGTTCGATGCAGAGCATCTACACCTACTACTGAATTAACGACAATAACAACAAAAAATAAAAGACGTGCACTTACAGGTAAGTGTGTGAAATGTGGCACCAAGAAATACAAATTTGTCTCCATGACTAAGTCAGGAACAAAGACAGGTGGGGATATTGCTGCTTCGTTAGGAAAATTACCAGGAACTCCGTGGGCTAAATACCCTGGTGAGAAACAATTACCCGGATATAATTATTGTGGTCCAGGAACTCGTCTCGATATCAGACTCGATAACCAAGATCAACCAAAACCAGGAGAGTATCCAGTAAATAAGATTGATCAAGCGTGTCACGTTCATGATGTCGCGTATAAAAGTAAGGATTTGCAACAACGACATCTCGCAGATGTGAAATTGATTCACGCGTTAAATTCTATACCTAATAAATCTTTCAGAGAAAAATTAGCTAGTTTTCTAGTAAAAACTGCTATGAAAGGTAAACTAGTGCTAGGGGCTGGCAATTAAATTATATAACTATCACAATGGAATATGTTTATTATTCCCCGAGAGGATTTTGGAGAGGTAAAGCGGCGATTAGTAAACTCGCCGAAGCAGCAAAAGTTTCACGTGATGTTGCTGCATCATGGTTAGCACGACAGGCAATATGGCAAATCTTCCTAAGTCCACCTAAAAGAATTCAGTATGCTCATTTCGATGTTAGCGTTTCTAATGAAGTTCATCAAGCGGATATGCTGTTTTTACCACACGATACCATTAAAACACGTAGACGTCAATACACGTATAGATACGCGTTAACTGTCGTTGATGTTGCGAGTAGATATAAAGAAGCGGAGTCATTATCAACAAAGACAGCATCTGAAGTTGCATCTGCGTTTGAGTGCATTTATCAACGTGGTGGTCTACGATGGCCACGGTTATTACAAGTTGATCCTGGTAAAGAATTTCTTGGAGTAGTATCATCGTTGATGAAGAAACATAACGTTAAAATCAGACGAGGACATACTGAAATTCATCGTGATCAGGCAATCGTTGAACGATTTAATAGAACACTTGCTGGGCGGTTATTTGGATACCAATATGCAAAGGAAATATCTACTGACCTCAAGGATAGATCTCGTGAATGGGTTGCAAGATTACCGAGTGTGATAACTGCGTTGAATAATGAAATTACTCGTGCAACTTCCATGAAACCTTCTAATGCGATCAAAAAAAATATATACCAATACGACGTGAATCTTTCTCTCAACCAGTATTAGGTAATGTAACTGTAAGATATTTATATGAACCTGGCGAGCTTGAAGGTGGTAAAAAAAGAGCAACCGATCCTATCTGGAGCGTGACTACACATAAAATTTCTAGCGTGGTAAGATCCACTGGTAGACCTCCAATCTACAGACTAGATTCTACAACCCCTCAACGTGGATTTGTACGTGAACAATTGCAAGTAATTCCTGAGGATACGCAATTACCACCAAGCTCAATTTTGTAAACGTCCAGAACCTCGACGTCGATTACACTCTAGACAGGTCAGCATCACATTATCACGTGTATGACCGAGATCACTATTAATTCTGTCTACGGTAAATTGTCTTGGATTATTATTTGAATGCTGCCATGACATATTACAGTTGCAACTTGCGCAATGATTATTCTGTTGTTGTCTTAATGTTATCATAAATTCAGCATCAAGATCAAAATCACGCTTATTTTTTTTGTCACATTGTTTATAGCTGACTAATTTTTTATTGATATCGACATTGTTAGTTATTTCTTCAGTTATTACGTAATCTACAATAACCCTACGCAGTTGCGATATTCTCCTGACTCGAGATACGGCGAGATAGACTAAATTTGACCATTCAATACGATCATCTACAATCCAGATTCTAGCATCAGTTATAGTTAATCCCTGCGACGAGTGAATTGTTATAGCGTATCCTAACGTCCATGGTGATTTATCCATGTTCAACGCGCTCTCAACAACATCAACAGCAACCAACACGATATCATTCAAGACAAGATTCTGTACCCTCGGTGGAACCAAGGTACCTGGTATTTCAACTTCAATATTTTGTCGTCGAGTATCTGATGGGCGATAACACAAAGGTACATGTAGATCCGGAAACTTTTCTTTATGTAACGTAAACAATTTTTTTTGTAGTTCATCACGAACTATCTTTCTACTCGCGACTATCAAATCAGCAGGCCTCCATAAAATCCAAAATTCATTCATAGAAGTTTCTGCAATTACTTTACGCAGTATCTCGCATTGTATTTGATCTGGTTGAAGTCTGATTAATCTTTTAAGCTCTTTCAGCGGTTCATCGATAGCTCTATGGTCATCATTTATTTCTTCGTAATAATCTACAAATGTTTTCAACCATTCATGTGGAGACTGTCCATCAAAGGGTGGTGGTTGACCATGATCGTCACACATAATCACAGCAGTATTCTTCAATAACAACCAATCAAGAAATGTTTTTAGTGTTTCTAACGACACCGTGCATATCTCGTCCCATATGATATACTTTGGTATATATTTTTCACCCATCCGCGATGGAGTCCAGGTATCTCCGCACCATCTAAAGAAACTGTGATATGTACATGATTTTACTCCTCGTTGCTTTATTTCTCTAGCAAGTTTATGTGTAGGTGTCAAAACAATTATATCTGAGGTATTATTTATAAATAAGTTAATCGCACGAGTTGTTTTACCTGACCCTCCACACCCATTAAGATAAACGGTTTTATGTCTAGATACAGAATCATACACAGATGGTGCAGATGACTTTGATATTTGATTATTATTTTTGTAATATGTCTCCGCAATTTCAACATCGGCAGATTCAGAATAACTAAGTATATTTTCTTGTTTTATCCTCCATGTCCCCCATTCACCATTACCGAGTTTTAATAAATCTTTATATTTTTTGTGTACATAAAATGAATCCGTAGCAACCCTGACAGCGTAACGAAGAAATATATTTATCATCGACAATAGATTTATTGAAACATAAGCTAACATCGAAGATCTTAAATGAGTAAATTGTGGTGACTCGCCATCAAGATAGCTCACAATGGTACCTAGTTTTGTTCCATCTGATAAATAAGCATTACATCTGTTTATAAATGTGTTTTTCTCCATCGTATCAGCGATTATAAAATCTAGTTCAGCATCGTCTATAATCAATCTTGTACACGTTCGTTTATGATCATGTGATCCTCCTTGAGTAAACTTACCGATTATCTTTCTACCAAGATCTTTTGCAAGTTTCTCATCATGTTCATTCCTGCATTTATTTATTTTAATGACATGATCTTCATCAATATCAGGGAATTCTTTCCTGGCATCATCGACACTAAATCTATCCGGTTCTGGTAACCAAACTTGCTTCTGTGAACTATACGATATAATCGCTTCAGTTACTCTCAACGATATTAAAAATCCAGCATCAAGCATATATCGCAATAGTACTATCGGAACCCAACGTCGCTCTGAAAAATGTTTTCCGAACCAAATATAAGCAATCGCATGGAGATCTTCTCTATGAGGTATCTACAATGCGAAACATATCCAAATCTATGATACCTACTGAAACATAATGGTTGGGATACAAATCCACGTGTGTAGGTTGCATTATACTAAACAGAATGTTAGTTTTCCCAAGGATTTTGTTTAGCTATTATCACAGTCCCTGACTCTGTCAGGGGTCCATCATTATCGCTGTCATTTTCACTCGTATTTTCACTCGTATTTTCACTCGTATTTTCACAATGCTCTCTTAATTGTCTTATACGAAAGTTCATAATCTTTCTCTGTTCGTATTCATGAGATAATTCTAGCTTGATTTTGTCAATAGCGTTTGAGAGAGGCACAAACAATTTTACTTGATCATCAGTGACAGTTGCCAGTGACTTTAACATTCCTTGCTGGATAATTTTCATAAACTTGTAATCAGCGGATAGCGTAAATCTGTTCTCGTTCTTTCGTTGCTGTAATGAGTCAAAATCACAAAGAATCTTTTCAGCATTAAGATTGTCAGATACATTGATACCGTTATGTTGTAATTTTTTAATCGCAGAAACAATGACATTGATATTTTCAAAATTCATTATATAATAAGTGTTTATTTAATATAAAAATAAACAAAAATATACAGCGCGGGGTGATATTCGGTCTACCATTCCATAGTTGTATCAGATAAACCTAATGAGGTTCCGAATCTTTGTTTAGACATTTACCCCCCCCCCAAAGAGACCCCTAAATATCCGTAACCGAAACTTTAGAGGCTCAGAGGGTTGTCTGTACGTGTTATTTGTTTACCCCGGAAAGAATTCCTAAATATCCGTAACCGAAACTCTAGGAACTCAGAGGGTTGTTTATACACGTGTAGGTCTTATTTTAGTGACCAATCAGATTCTGTTTATTGCCTTACAAGAATTCCTAGATATCCGTAACCGAAACTCTAAGAACTCAAAGGCTGATCGGTCTTTGTGACCTGGAATCTCATTAGATTTATTTTTAGTTTTGTGATTGTGTCTTTTGGAATGGCCCTTGTGTGGGGTACCCCTTTAGTGAAGTCACAAGGTCACGACCTCATATCACCCCCTGCTGTATATTTTTGATGAGATGATATGATGATGATGATGATATGATGAAATGCCGTCTTCACGCCAGCACACCAACCCATAACGATCAACCAATGGGTGATTCACAAAAGTGAATCCACCACGTGTTGACGTAGTGGGTTGGTGTACTCTGAAGCCGGGGGGGGGCTGGAGCCCCCAATAAATTATAAATCTTGGCCTAAAATCGCCTCCCGCAGACAATTTGTCTTTCTCGGGTTTCGAACCATGGGCGCCAGGACGAGAGTTTCTACGCGCTATCAATTGAACTATCGGACCTTGTTATAAATACATACTGAAAAAGTTAGTATGTGTTTACCAATAACCTATTTCCTAAAAACTACAGTAACAAAAACCACAGTTTTCTGCGTAAAATAAGGTTTCTAGTTTCCAAAAAATATATATAATTCTACATTAACACTGTGCGTAAGCCGTAATCAAGGATATTGATTTAGTCATAGCGGATGTTCTTAAAATAACTTTACGCGGTATATATACACAGCCGTTATGGAATAATCAATATGCAGCCCAACCTTCTAGATAATAGATTTCGATTGTGCACTGTGTGCGGATTTTCTGTAAACAAAGAATACAGTATTATAGACAAGCACTATATATCCGGATATTTTTTTTTGTTATGATAACGCTCTATGAGCGTACATACAGGTTTATTTTTAGTTCTTCATTTCTTGTGTCCAGAATGCGATTGCTTTGGTCTGTAAGTTTAAAGTGTATTCTTGATAATAACGGATTATGAACTCGCAGGTACACGGGGTTAATTGGCTCTGATACAATTAACGAACCGGGAGGGACCGATGGAATGAAACTGAATAATATGTACCCTTGCTGGGCCTGGCTAGACTTAGAAAGATCTATCTGGTAGCTACCTTCAATAACATCGCATACCAGATTGATTGCAATTTTTGTTGTTATATTTACAATGCCTGGTGATATATGAAGTCCGGCACCAAAGGGATTGTTATTGTGTTTTAGTATAACCGGTGGTGGGGCTATTTTTCTCCACGATTCAATTACTCCCGGATAATATTCTTCAATAAGATCATTTAATGATTTCTTCATTTCAGCGTTATTTAAATCTGGTATAATAAATATTTGTAAATCTTTTTCTGTTATTTTATAATGATCAAGAAATAATTGCTTCAATGTTGGACTTGTGTAACTATTTCCATCGAGTTTAGTCGCAACGTTTATAATACTTCGATTGGCGATGTATAAATCGAGTAAGATACCATTTAAGTGTTTTATTGACTCGATTATTTGCTGCTTTACACTTTCATTATAATGTTGTGATAATGAAATAAGTAAATTTCTTAAATCATTAAACGTTTTATCGTATTCAGGTTTAAGAGTATCTAAAAATTCTTTTAAAAATCCTTCATCAACAATACTTCTAGTACGCCGCGTCTTGGGGTCTACGATAACATTGAATGCTGATCTATTCATCTTGGGAATTCTTTTACCGTCAAAATCGATAAAGTAGTATGTATTGTTGTTTGGATCAAATCCAAATCTTATATAATTCCATGGATGTTTTTCTCGATATTCTGGATTTTTAATGAATTTTTCTTCACTCGTTTTAAACTCAATTTTAGTTGGTTCTGAAACTCCATTATAAACAGGTGCGACTTCAGGCCATCCTAACACTGATCTGATCGAACTTTGATAAATATCTACGAGGTAATCAGGAGAATTTATTTCAATCGCCGCTGATAGTGTTGGTTCATGAACAGTGATCGCTATTTTAGATTCTTTCCCTGTGATAGATTTAATTCTGCGTTGAAATTCATCATTGATCTGTTCTATTTCATAACTGCCAGTTGTAATTCCAACAACTTGCCAATCAGGTGTTCCATCAGGTTTATTCTTATTCGCAAATACCAGTGAATTATTTGCTGGTTGTCCACCAAATGGTTTTGACCTGATATTTGGCCAGCTATGATAAACTCGTAATTGCGCTAGCGCTATTTCCTTTGCTGGAATTGCGGTTGGAAAATTAACGCTAAATTCAGGATTGGTTGAACTTAATGATATCATAGTAGTTTTTGACGGCGTTGTATTAGCTACGATCTGCTGAAGTGATTCTAACGATGACATTATTATTATCGTTATTATTTAATTCTCCATCTTTCCGTCACTAGAGAACGTATCGCGTTCCACTATGAACGCTTCATCGTAGGTTTTTTCATTATCGTTACGAACTCCTCATCGGATATTTTACCATCACTGAGATACGCTGAAATATACGAGCATAATTTAGTGTATGCGGCTGTTGCTGTGTGCAATTTCATTATGTACTCGTTTAGTTTATCATTTGTACACATAGATATTTTCTTAGCGATAATACTGAAAATACCTGCACATGTTGTTGCCGTTGAAACTATAATTATTACAACTGCAGGCGCTGTCATCGTTATTGTTGATAGTAATAATCCAGTTCCAGCAATAACAGCAGAAACCAAGTATACCATTATATCAATAACAACCATACGACGCCGATAATTTTTTACCTTTATCGTGTAATCGTCGATGATATTTTTTAGTTTGGTTTGACACTCACATACTTGAGCGTATCTGTGACGTTGAACATCGATAAATGACTCTTGATTCATTATATTTATCTAGATAACTAATTGAGGAGTTTCACATACAAATTCCAAGCACCACCAATATAGTGCTCTGGTTAAATTTTTATCAGATGCTTCCAGCAGAAATGTTTCTTCCGCATCTTTATTTATTATGACGGATACAACTCCAGAAAAAGTATCGTTTGAATAACGCCATGGAAATGTAGTAAATATACTGAATTTTGCACTGCTAAATACGGACAGTCTGTATACACCAGTGACTTCTGCGGTGTGTTTGAGATTATTATCTTGCAGTGTCCATACTCCTAATCCTGATGCTACTGTGCATACTACGTTGAAGATCTGCTTGTGAGGAATTTTAATAAGATTCGTTTTTTCAATGATATTAGGAATTCCACTAACAATATCATTGATTTTCATGTTAATGTCAGCGAGATTAATAATAACATTTGGTGGATTTCCAAATAAGTCATTAATAGATCTGTTTACATTTCTACGAAAATTTAGAAATGTTTGTACATGATTAATATAATCAGTTCTAAATGTAGCAATTCCATCATTGATTGTCGTTAACGAAGTCATTATTGGAATTTCCTTATCGTCGACGTATTTTTTAGTTGCAGCGTCAAAATCTGTTTCTGGTGTTCTGAGATTATTAATACCATTATTATTCATGTCGAGAAATGCACGCATTATACCACCGCGCACTGACACGTATTTGGATTCTTGATCATCGACGTATTTTTTGTTGCTGCGTCTGTATCTGCGACTGGATCTCCAAGATATGTAATTTTTCTTCTTGACATAATAATATCACCGGTAAATACATCACCAGTTTTCTTAACATAGTCGTTAACCGATTTACCGGAATCCTGTATTTTACCTTGGTCAGCAAAAGTAACTATATTATTAACAACCGCGGTGGGAATTCGTACAAGTACATCCAGTAGTTGTATGCTACTCGTTTTTAATCGTCCTTGTTTGTCCTGAAAAACGACGACTTCCTTTTGATCCACACTTGTGATATTTAATAAATCATCGATTTCATTTCTGAGCTGATCAAGAGTTGCATATTTAGATAAATCGACCTTCTTCTTATCTTTGCGAGTAGATCTTCCATAAATATCTACCATTATATTTACTGATATCTGTTTAAGTGTTATGACGTAGTGTAGTGAACGCGTGCACGACTTTATGAGGCGGTGCTGTTGATTTTGATGCAGCATCAAGCACAGCGAGGGTTTCACGACCGCATATTGGAGGATCAGTTATTTTTTGTGTTGGTAGCGTTGAATACCAGATTGGAATATCGCCGGTAACGTACTCTAAAATTCTTTTGGTGGTGCTAATCCATACGAATCGAAATAAATAATTCCACGTGGATCAATTGCATATCCGACCCAGTGCGTGCCTGGGCCAGAGTTTTTATCGAGATTAATGATACCGGTTTCAATATTGTTTGGTTTTTTTGGTAATTGATCGCGCATAAAAACAACTCTGAAATTTTTTATTTTTAATTGCTTAGCAGCATTAAGTAAATCAAAATTGGACATGGGTGATATTAGTAAACTGTCCCGGGAAGTCTTAGACCCTTTCCGTACCACGAATACTGGGTTCCTGGTAGTCTTAGACCTTTTCCGTACCACGAATACTGGGTTCCTGGTAGTCTTAGACCTTTTCCCTTTTTTTTTGATTCCTTGTCCGGTTGCTTTCTTTAACGCCATTCCAGCAGCAGTTCCAATAGCACCTAATGCAGCTGCTTTTGCAACAGCTGGGGCTGCAGCGGCTATTAATGCTGGTATAGCTGCGAGAAGCGGAAATATACCATCCGATTTAGCAATATCTTTGATGGCGCCCGCAGAAAGATTAAGTTTGACGCCTTTATTTGATTTTTTAGCTTCATTGAAGTTTTTGAACTGACGCTCGGTCAACGATAGTTTATTTGCACCGGTCATCTGTTCTCGCTTTAGCGATATTTTTATTCCACAGTTATTTTTGATGCTGATTGCAGCTTTTTAATCTGACCAGGAGTCAGACTCACACTAACGTGATGATATGACATTATTAATATTATGAACGATCTAATTACATGTTTATTTACATATTGTCTACTGGGGCATCAATAACTCTCATTCGTCCACCAACACCTTCGAGTAACATCGATTTATCGCTGAGTATAACTGCAATTGCTCTGTAATTTGCAATAGCTCCTATTGTCACACAAGCTCGAAAATGAATATCTACAACAGATTGTCTGGTTAAATCTAAATGTTCTAGTGAAAAGTAATAAATCGGATACAGCATTGTAAAGTCTAGCTGCGATATTTGTAAACCAGTATCAATATTTTGATCACGACCCATGAACGACATAAGACGATGATATGCACGTGCTACATGATTATCTCCAAAATTCAGTAATATATCCTCGGATGGTTCTTGATGTCCATTTATCCTTAATGAAACCTCAGAAACACCGAATTGGTCAAATATCATGTGACTATGTGTTTGCGAGTTTACTCGTGCAATATTTTGAAACGCAATAAATATATGTCTTGGTGCAGAAACACCTTGCTGAGAAGCTATCTGCCATGTAAATAAACCATCAATTGCACTCTGAACAGCATCTGTGGTCATTGTTAACCATGACAACGTTGATTTACCGCCTTGACTCATAAAAGATAACAAACGGTCTTCTTCAGATATTGACGGAGTCATCACTGGCATCCACAGGGAAAGTTTTGTTAGTATTACTATACCCTCATTACCAATGGGTCTCCATAATGCATCATTGTCTGTGCCTTTTCGTACTAGTACAACTGTGTGTTTGGCTCCGAAAATGGCTTTTCTGACATTTCTACAGAATCCAAAGATATGTGACAGTGGAATTGCACATGAGAATTTTCTCCTATCACCTCTTAACATTGCTCGACGTGCTGCAAATCCTAAGTTAAATTCTGTATTTGGAAAAGGTAGATCTTCAATAGCAGCAAGAGCAGGAGCAGGAGCTCGATCATTTGGCTGTCGAATAATATGATTTCTGCTATCAGGATG